>VWPU01005944.1:0-71420 GCA_013398955.1 Callaeas wilsoni
ATCCATCCATCCATCCCTCCATTACCTTATGGATTCCATATAATTCCTCATCCCCTGAAGTGTTCCAGGCCAGTCTGACTGCAGTCCTGAGCAGCCTGGTTTAGTGGAAGGTGTCCCTGCCCACAGCAGAGAGGGGTTGGAACTAGATGATCTCTAAGTCCCTCCCAACCCAGACCATTCTATTAATTAAAATCAGATTGTGTTTTGTCTTTCAGAGCTCACTGGCTCCTCTCTCCTGTCCATCCTTACATCCTCACAGAGATGGCATGGGTGCTGCTGTCCTGTGTGATCACAGGCACAGAAAGGCAGACTCAAGTCTCACCTGCCATTTAATCACAGAGAAAACGATCTGTAACTCTTCTGCCTCATCCCTGACCATGCTGAGAGGAATACCTCTCTTTGATTGCCACTGTCAAATGGGGTCGCAGCATTAAAATCAGGCGAGGTAGTTGGTATGTTGCTCTCAGATTTATTAAAACTAATCATATCAACACTGCCTGGAAAACAAAACACTTAAGCTTAAGTTCAGGAACACTTAAGCTACGAGAAAAAGTAGCTTCAGAAAAGTTTGAATGCAGCAGCTCCTTCATGCTTCTTGAATGTGAAGCCAGCTATTGGGCAGCGTTTCATCCATCACAGCGAACAGAAGAAAAACTGGAGATGGTTTATGGAGCGTAACCTGCACAGCATTTTAGGTGCCAGCGATCTGAAAAAAAATCATTACCCACTTGTGCCTTATCAGCGAGCAGCTTGCCAGCAGGCTGGGGCTGGCCAGGTCAATAGGGAATCTCCCTGGTACTCTGACACAGCCCACCTTGCCTACATGCGTAACACAACAGGTCTGCAAGGTCGGGGTAAGCAAGCACCTTTTTGTGCAAGGCTTGTGTGAGATCAACAGAAACTTGGGTGGGGAATTTTCATTCTGTTGCCTCAAAATAAGTATTTATCTTGGCAGACTTTATCAGGCTTGTTGCTGAGTGGTCTGGAAATGAAAACTCCCTCGCAGTGTTTGAAGAAAGGGCTGGAGGATCTGGCTTGGAAAAGGTCACAAGTCTGCCCTTACCCTTGTGTGTGGAGAACTGCCATCCCTGCCATCTCCCACCCTGGTGAAGACATTTTTCCCTCCACCACATCCTCCTCCCTTGCATTCCAAGAGTTCACTCCTGCAAAGGCTGGAGAAATCGCACTGTTAATACCCAGGATTAATTGTGCTGTCCTCCATGGGCTACAGTCTGTACTCATGACTTCAGGCCAAGTGGGAAATTTAGCTTTGAATGGGACTGCAAATGCAATGGAAGATTATTTGGCTCCAAAATCTCCTTCATGAGGTTCAACATGGGCAACCCTAGGAATCAATACAGGCAAGGGGATGAAAAGATTGAGAACAGATCTGAGGAGAACGACCTCTCCTATGAAGAACAGGCTGAGAGAGCTGAGTTTGTTCAGTCTGGAAAACAGAAGCCTCTGGGGAGACCTCGGAGCAGTTCCCCAGTGCTTAAAGGAGGCTTAAGAACAGTAGTGAGAGACTCTTTAGTACAGTCTGTAGTGACAAGACAAGGCAAAATTATTTTAAACTAAAAGATAGTCGATTTATACTAGATACAAGGCAGGAAATTTTTACAGCGAGACTGAAGGAACTCTGGAACAGGTTTCCCAGAAGGGTGATAGATGCCCATCCTTGAAAGTGTTAGAGACCAGGCTGGATGGGACTCTGAGCAACATGATCTAGTTGAAGATGTCCCTGCCCATGGCAGAGGGGCCCCATTGGACTAGATGATCTTTAAGGGTCCTTTCCAACCCAAACTCCAATTCTATGATTCTGTGATTCTAAGAATAAAAAATGCTGATGATCCATTCTATTATTCCAATAAAATTTCCTCCTATTTGATAAATGTCGTGTCCCCTACCACCATCTCTTCACACAGCACCTGACTTCCAGCCTCGAGAGAGGAGTGAAACTGGGTTTGGGGTGAAGGGAAAGGGTGGGGGGAGCCCAGCTCCCTCCACTGGTGGCACCAGCTCTGCAAGGATGCCATTCACCTGAGTATCACTTATCATTCGGAAACACATGAATGTCTGGGACTGTGGAGATAAACTCATGATCAATTTATTTCCATTGGGAATTACAGTGTGAGTAAGTCACTGTTTATATAATGGCCTTTTGTTACTGCAGCCAGGCTTGGTATCATGCCAGGCTCAGTGAAAAAAACGCACTGGTAATGCACCACAGCTTGCCATTGGGAGCTTGGTCTTAAGTTTTCCAGGTCATTACAGTGCCAAGGGAGCACTCAGCCTCATCTTCATACCAGGAAACGACCATGAGATAAACTGGGAGAGGCCAGGGAAAGGGGTGATGAATTCAAACTTAACGTGCAGCTCCACTGCTGACCTGTTTATGGTCCATTCCTTTGGCTCAACCCTCAGTTCAAATATTTTCAGGACAAAATGGGAGCACTGGAATGACAGAACTGCCCAGCCAAGTCGTGAACAGTAGCATTTACAGCCAAGAGGCTGAAGCCTGCCAGGTCAACCAGGGATGTGCTGAAAAACAACAGTGGAAAAATAAGCTGCAGTCAGAACGTCTTCCACAGCCCCTGTCTTGCTAGAAAGTGGTTTTGGAGGAGTCCTACCTCTTTGCACACACTCCATTAATCAGAAAATGGTACCTCTGCTTCCCTGGTGGTACTTCATTTTCTTTTATATATTCCAAAGCCCCTTTCCCACAGACACATTGATGTTTTAAATAGCAAATATATTGTTAAAAGTTCTTAAAAAATACTCTTTTCCTTCCTTATCCTGTAGTTGGCAATGCTGGACAGATGCATAGGTTTAACCTGCTGGATGCAAGCTTTTCTGTGGTGGGCCAATATCCACCATGGGTTGGGATGGGACGTTTCTGGGCTGCACACTGAGAGTCTAAAGCTGGGACAACAAAAACAATAACTCTGTGGTGAAAATCCTAAAATAAAATTCACTCACTCACTCAAATTTATTCACTCTGTATCTGTGAATTGCTCTACTTCAAAGAGTTCTTTAAAAGTATCCAAGCAGACAACTGGACACATAAAAATTGCTGTTTGATTCATGTTGACAAACTTTGATAGCAAAGTCCACGGTGGACAGGCTGCCCTTGTAGTTCCACATCCTTCCCAGGTCATTACGTGATTTGTAGGCTGTGATCAAAGCTCTGCTACCCTTTGCTTGGAAAAAAAGACTTATCAAAAGGATTTCCAGGACACCTATGTGTGTTTGCACCTAGAAGAATTTTTAAGTGGTTCATGATAGGACAAGTCTAGAACTGGAGCTGGTAAGGAGTTTCTCAAGCCAAATTTATTTTTATTTCTGTCTTGTTTAAAATCAGTTTGTCAAAATTGAATCTATTTTTCATCTTGATTTGCTGTATTAAGAAATTTTCAAAAAGAAGGATCTTTGACATTTTAAATGAAGAAATCTGCTTTTCATTTTGCAAAAGCTTTTTCTAGAAAATGTGTAACTTTTGGTAATTAAGGGAAAGGAAAGCATTTATAAATTCAAAATTAAACACCACTACCACCACCACCACACCCCAAAGACAAAGCACTCTTTTTATTCCTTGTAAGAGAAAGGAAAAGAACAACCACCTCTTCTTTTTGGTTTTAGCTTCATGTTAGGATGACTATGGGGTGTTTTAAAAGTCTTGCTAATTTACCAAACACAGTAAGAAAGCTGCTTTCACAAAATTCAAACACACAATGACTAATTAACAAGAGCAGCAGTAGTAGAAACAGATGTAAACTAAAACTACTGAAAAGCGAATCCTGTAGCTGCATTTGTTTGACTTTTACAGCAGTACAAGTGAGGATAAAGTATTATTTCAGACTGTAGAATACTCTGAACTAAAGGTGTGTAGTGGGCAGACCCTGTCCGGATGCCAGGTGCTGATGCTGGACATGGGGGCAGCTTCTGGCAGCTTCTCACAGAAGCCAACCCTGTAGCCCCAACCCCGATCCCACTACCAAAACCTGACCACGCAATCTCAATACAAAGTGGAACCCAACCACAGGTTTTGCTACACCATCTGTGAATATCCAGCTCAAAAATATTCACCAACCTATTCCTTGGTTAAAGCTGTGGCTATAAATACAGTTGTTTGTGACTTAAAAGAATGTGTTGTGAGGAACATTAATTTCTGATATTAAGAAAGTGATTAATGCACTGCAGGGGATCTCATGGTGTTACAATTCTGAATGCCAAGAAAGATTACATGGTAATGACAATAATGATGGTATTGTCGATAATCCCAAAAATCTAGGAAAAATGTTTCTGTGCCCATATAAGCACCTCTGACTCTCTTTGCTGGGATTCCTGCCCTGAAGCAATACCAAGCAGTTGCTGGCACTGTGGGGCTGTTAACTGGAGCTCAGCTGATGGGATCCTCGTTAAACCAACAGCGATTCTCTCACAATCGATGGCACCGTCTGACACAGCAATGCATTAAACATTTATTCATCGGGCAGACTGACTTCACTCTGGGGAAGATTTAATGACACAGCAGGGATTTTCTCATTCATTAACCTGGGATTTACATTTAGTCTTTATGGTGCTACAAAGGTGTCAAACTACCCACAATTAAATTCAGAGGTGTTTTAGCATCTGTGCATAGCCTGGACCTGGCACCCACTGCAAACTTTGCAAGAACAAAATAATACTTCCACATTTTTCATCTACTGTGCACACTATCATAAGTTTGGCAGCCACAGAAAGTTTACAAGAAGTCTATAAATAATACAATAAAATATCTTAGAAATATAAGTAACACATTTGATAATTAATATACTGTGTTACAAGCCAGAATTACAAAGCCATTAGGCAACCACTTTAATTGATTGATCATTTATGTCCCTAATAAGTGTAATTGACCTATTTGGACCCAACTGCACTGTGTGCTCTTTCTACCAGCCCAGGCATCACCCAGCCTCTGTGTGTAAGGTTCCCATTCCACCTTTTGTCCTACATCTACAATGGAGCTGACAGTCAAGAAAGAAATGAATGATTCAGGCTGCCTTTTATCCAGAGGACTGCTAGATCTCAGGTTGTCTCTGATACCTGATGGATGCAGCTGCCCAGAGCAGGGCACATGAATATTGCCCTTCAGTGCACCACTGGTGGAAGCTTTGCTCTGGACTACGTGGGAGCCTGGGTACAGAAAAAACACAGGGTTTCGGTGAAGAAGAAATATTGTCTACTTGTCTGGACTTTTTAAAGTGTTTTTAGAGAAACAAAGATTAGCATACATCAAAGTGGCACACAAAAAGCTTCTCATAATCCTGAATATGAAAATATGTCAAGAGCTGCATGCAAAATGGATTTGCATACATAAGAACTGCACATACAGCACTCAGCTGGGCATCCTGAACTGCATTAAAAATGGTAATACTGAGTTTTTGGATGCTGATAATTGAATGCTGGAGAAACACACACAGACATGCACACAACTATGGCATCTTTTCCACTTGTCTTACTTAGATGGCTAAAACATAAACAGGTAGCCAGGAATCCTTGAATATTTAAGGGCTTCCTGGTTCAAAGAGAAATTCAAAGTATCACTTAGCCATACAGAAATAATTAGCAGAGGAAGATTCAATTTTTTTTATTTTTATTTTAAAAAATAAAAATAAAATAAAACTTAGCCAGACAGAAATAATTAGCAGAGGAAGATTCAATTAATTTAGTACCTAAATTTCCAATTCTAAAACAGTATCATTGATTTTGTAAAAGCAGAAATTTTAACATAAACATCAATTCAATATTGTTTTGGCCTTGCCCTCTGCAGTGCTGCCAGCATCCTACCTAGAAATCAAGCTGTAGCAGGCCAGATGCTGGAAACATCAGCCTGAATTTACCCTTTTACATATGACAAAGAGTGGCAGAAGGGAGATCGATGTCCTTTGGGCTCCTGATTATTGAATCAGGATGGGGAAGCCACAGCTGCTTACTTTTCCCCAATAATAATTTCCAGCATCTTCCCAGTTAGTGGCACATTAGAAAACCAAGAACTTTTTCTCGTGCATCAGCAAAAGACCAACACCAGTGCTACATGGGCTGGTTTGGTGCTGGTCAGAAACCTCAGCTTCAGCCTCAGTGTCACTGTCCTGAAGTGACCATAACTGTAAGAGCACTTTGTCAGCACAAAACCCACAGCAGGGCAAGATCTAAAGCTAAATTCTGTCCTTGGGTTCAAGATCACACCTCCCATTCAAACACTGAGAGCAAGATCCCATACTCACTGCAATATCCTTTCCCCACCTAAATCATCCCTCCATTTTCAGTGGGGCAGGGAAGCTTTTCTTTGGGATTACAAGGTTTTGTGCATATGACTCATATTGCAATGAATGTGAGATCCTGCTCTCACTCCAATGAAAAATTTCATAGTAACTTTTAAAATGGAGTTTATGAAAATGTCACCACTTGCTCTAGAAATAAAGCTCTTAGCAAGTTTTAATGGGCATACTGTTAAACACTAACAGCCCCCAGTGACCACAGGCAGCAGAGCCCTGGGGTTTTGGGTTTTCTCTTAAATGAGCCACCAATTTGCGTCCAAAAGTTTGATTTAAAAGTGGCAGCTAGAAGATTTTTATTTGCGTTTTGCCTTTATAAAGGAAAGAAAAAAGAAATCTTTAATTAAAATCTCTCAAAGATTTGCAGGGAAATGTATACCAAGAAACTCTGGGAAATGTGGTGTTCTGCTTGGCTTGGTTTAAAACAGGGTAATATGAGTTTTTAATCTTTTTATACTGCGCCTCTCTTGCTCAAAAATAAAAAGTGAATGCTGAAAAATAATGACTACATCCAACGGGAAGTCATTACAAACAGAACTTGGACATTCCCAGAGGAGAACTGACCTATGACTTCTTATGGAGGAGATGCATCAGCTAAAGGGCACCATTGTTTTTAATTTCCTCCAAAATGAGATGTGATTTCCCAGCCCCAGAAGTGTTGTCACACTCAGCTACAGGGGGATGATCCAGTACTTGGTAATTGCTGTTGTTGGGGAGTTTCCATCCTCAGGAAAAGGGAATGGATACCAGGGGTTCCTGTGCCTCAGTGGATTGCTAGATCTTTGTTTGAAAGATGAAGTTTCCAAGTTTCCAGTTCCCAGCATCACTGCTGCTGAGATGCTTCCAAACTTGCAGCTGATGGAAATTGTTCTCATTTTGCAGCCTCCTGTATTTTTTGGTTCTGAATTTCATTGCCCCAGCTCTGGTTTACGTGCCTGGCAGATTTGGTGCATCTCTCAGTTCCTCAGTGAGGAAAGTGCGAGAGACACACAGCCATGAGGCTCACAGTGACGGCACACGGCATACGGAGGCAAAGTGATCTTTGCTGAGTTTTACAAATACCTGCAGTCATTTCTGCTCATGGAGCTACCAGCCGGAACGGCGGCCAAGAAGAAGACTGCTCATCCCTCAGAGCCACTCAGAGAGGTGCAGTTCCTGGCTGACACACAAAACTGAGAGGGTTTGGCTTTAATCCTGGACATTTGTTCATAGACTCGTGGGAGGCTCAGCTGGGTGAGGTGCTGAGAGGTTTCCTCCCGTGCAAAGGCAGTACCAACCAGTCACACATAAATAATACATGACTTTTTAACTCCTTCTCTGCAAACAACCAGTTGAGGAAGTTCTCTCGCCTCTCTTGAGTGATTTGTTATCAGTACCAGATGGTAAGACAACAGCAAAAAATGTGCTTCCCCAAACTCCTATTTGATTAACAGTCTTAAAGGACTAAAGGAAGAAACTGAAACAAGCCCAGCCCTCAGATGAAACACTGTGCTGCAATCCTCTCAGTCCTGAATAAAAAACAAATTCTTTGGGATCACCTCAGAGCATTCCCCTGCAGAGTCTACAAGCTGAAGCTGCACCCTGGCTTGCACAGCCATGCAGAGGGCAAGAATCATAGAATCACTCAGGTTGGAAAAGACCTCTGAGACCACCGAGTCCAACTGTTAACCCAGCACTGTCAAGTCATCACTAAACCATGGCCCCAGGTGCCACATCCACGTGTTGTTTGAACACTTTCAGGGATGGTGATTTCCTTACTTCTCTGGGCAGCCTGTTCCAATGCTCCACAGCCTTTGTGGTGAAGAAATTTTTCTTAATATCCAATCTAAACACGTGTCTAAACATGCCCTGGCACAATGTGAGGCTGTTCCTTCTCATTCCATCCCTTGTTACTTGGACAAAGAGACTGACCCTGACCTGGTTACCACCTCCTTTCAGGGAGCTGTAGAGAAAGTCTCCCCTCAGCCTCCTTTTCTCCAGACTAAATGAACCCAGAAGGAAAAGTCCCCCTGATTTCAGATACAGGCAGCCTGGGAAATAAGCTCAGCTTTACTTACAGGACATGACTCTGTGCTGGGAAAAATAGGGAAAGTCCTGGGATGCCATTGTCCAGGCAGTCATGGGCGGAGGAGCAGGCAGAGTGGGCAGACTGCACACACACATCTGTACAGAGCCCACAGGGACAGCAAGGGCCACGCTGCACTTCAGGGAGACTCATTTTGCTCTCAAGCACCTACCCAAATGCCTAAAGTGTGTTTCCATAACGTTCCTTCCTTTCCTTCATCCTCACCTTTTTACTCCAAGGTAATGGAAGAAACAGGAGAAGGTACACAGAAAGAGGATTTGCCTGGATTACCAGGGAGCAGGAAAGGTCTGGGAGCAGGTTTACTGACCTGCTGACAGGGCTTACTGTTGGAATTAATCCTTATATGGGTCATGCTGCTGTGTGCAAGGAGGGTGGGAGGCACACAGGGATGTCCAAACTTCTGCTGATCTGAACCAAACCAACCTCCCTCTGAGATAAAACTTCTCTTCTATAGCAAAGGATAAAAAATATGAGAGATATTGCCCGTCTTCCTCCCCACAGCTTTTATGAGAATCATGGAATGGTTTGAGTTCAAAAGGACCTTTAAAGGTCATCTAGNCCTGGGATGCCATTGTCCAGGCAGTCATGGGCGGAGGAGCAGGCAGAGTGGGCAGACTGCACACACACATCTGTACAGAGCCCACAGGGACAGCAAGGGCCACGCTGCACTTCAGGGAGACTCATTTTGCTCTCAAGCACCTACCCAAATGCCTAAAGTGTGTTTCCATAACGTTCCTTCCTTTCCTTCATCCTCACCTTTTTACTCCAAGGTAATGGAAGAAACAGGAGAAGGTACACAGAAAGAGGATTTGCCTGGATTACCAGGGAGCAGGAAAGGTCTGGGAGCAGGTTTACTGACCTGCTGACAGGGCTTACTGTTGGAATTAATCCTTATATGGGTCATGCTGCTGTGTGCAAGGAGGGTGGGAGGCACACAGGGATGTCCAAACTTCTGCTGATCTGAACCAAACCAACCTCCCTCTGAGATAAAACTTCTCTTCTATAGCAAAGGATAAAAAATATGAGAGATATTGCCCGTCTTCCTCCCCACAGCTTTTATGAGAATCATGGAATGGTTTGAGTTCAAAAGGACCTTTAAAGGTCATCTAGTCCAACTCCACTGCAATGAGCAGGGACATCTTCAACAAGATCAGCTGCCTCAGAGCCCCATCCAACCTGACCTTGAATGTTTCCAGGATGGGGCATCTATAACCTCTCACGACAACCTGTGTCAGTGTTTCATCACCCTCCTCATAAAAATTTCTTCCTTATATCTAGTCTGAATCTAAACACTTTTAGTTTAAAACCATTACCCATGTCCTATTCCCACAAGCCCTTGGGCGTTTTGTGTACTTTCTCTAACTCAGAAAAGGCTGGGTCTTCAATGGCATTCATGAGGTGAAACATGATTTACAGCTCAACTTGTTCAACACAGGTAGAATAAAAACAGGATTTGCTTTCAGAAACAAATTTACAAAACCCATGGAGGTGAGCTGCACACTTGGTGGCCAGGCTCCCCAGCACGGTCATAGCAGACAGAGCAAATGAAGAAGTTTTTGCAGCCCCACCAGTGCTACTGAGCAGGAATAAAGCTCCTTTATGCCCAGATGCCTGTCAGCAACATCCTCCCTGTGCAGGTGAGGTTCCTGTGGGTGATACCTGCCCCAAGCCCAGACAATACAGCTCTGTGAGAGCACATGTTCCATTCCCAGGCTGTCTGGTCCTGATGTGCAAAGCCTTTGGCTTGGCAGGTGTGGCACGTTACTTCAAGTTGGCCAGACATCTTTGAATGAGTGTAGAAATACCAAGCTAATTAAGAAATGAAAATAGAACTGTCTTTCTGATGAGTGAGCAAAGAAAGAAAAAACCCTCATAGTAATAGTGCTAGACAAAAAAAAAATAAAAAAAAAAAAGAAGTCAGACTTTACGTGACAAAATCCAGGTGGCGTTTGTGGCTGTGCAATGACAAACAAGTAATAGCCAAAGCACTTAATGCTTCCATTTGTGGTACTGCACATGAGATGTTTGAGGTATGAGTTTCCAGAGATGCGGAGAATCCACCCTTCACTGTTTTCCACAACTTTTGCCATGCAATGCCCCCAGGAAGGCAGAGCAGAATCCTTCACGACTGGTTTGCTATTCCTCAAACTGAATCACATAGTGCACCCCTGTTTTCAGCAACATCCAGCTTTGCTCTGAGAGCATCTCTTGCCACATTCATGCACAGACATCACAGCCCTCCCAGCTGACACAGGGCTTCCTTACCGTTTTCAAAGCTCTTTGGGAAGGTGTCACAGAGATGGACTGATCACCTCTCTTTTCATTTCTTGACCCACTGAGGCTCATTTGCCATGGGAGGAGAACCCCTTGGAGTGGAAGGTGGCACAAAACAAGCAGGTTATTCAACCCCCATGACACCTGTTCATGACAAGCCCTTTTTGTTGGTAATCCCTCCAAATACCACCATATACAAGACATGCTGCTGCAAGCTCTGCTTTGCAGATGTGGAAGGGGTGAGTGAGCCTGTAGGTATCCGTCTTGTTCTCACCATTACAGAACTTGAGGTAGAAATGTAACATCCATCCCTGGCTCCCAACTCTGCTCCTAACTCCACTTCTTCCCTTTCCCACAGTTGCTCAGCATTTTGATGGTAAATCATCAGGAATGGGAAGCTGGTGCAGTAGCAGACACGTTACTTTGCCTTCTGAAGCCCCTTTGTGCCTCCAACCTGCAGCTTTTTCAGGGCTGTATTTCAGCCTCCAAACACTTGTTAGGCAGCCATCCCTGGCAGGGGTAAAAATTAGTTTAAGATGGAGTTGGCTGCTGTTCCTACCACTCTTTGCCAAGTCTGATGCCTCCCTCAGCAGATTTCTTGGCATAGCTGGACTGAAGGAGAAGCACAAGCTGTGCAAGGGCTATTGGTAAGGGCCATTTAGTTTGCAAATGCACGGGTAGCTATCTTAGCACTAAGCAGGTAATGGGACATTCAAACCATAAATTACGTGTCAAGGCTTCTTTGGTCCAATTCACATCCTTGTGCACGTGATTGTGGCAGGTGGAGCTGAGTTCCGTGTACAGTCATGGTACGGGTATGCCCATGGTATGCACGCCACGGGCACTGCTGGCAGTGCAGACCTGCAGGCACAGCAGTCACACCTCAGCCACAGCAGTGGGGTTGGGGGATCCACCCGAGACCCTGGGTGCCCCCATCCCCAGCTGCACCGGGACACTGAGCCCTCTTGCCACTTCCAAAGGCTCTCATTTTGCAGCGCTTACAATGGCTCCTGCTGTAGATCTTTCCCATTCCCACACGCCTTCACTGACACCAGCAGAGCTGCTCATTTGAATTACTGTCCCCCGCCCCCCACACAATAATCTCCATCTATACAAACTCCAGAGTTAAGGGGTTGCATGATGCTTTTTATAACTTTACCACCAACTCAGTTTTTAAGAGCCTTTTCTTCCACTGTTGTGGACAAGATTAGCCTCTGCAATTTGACTGTGCTGCTACGGCAGTAATAAGAAAAAAGTAATTTCTTTTTCTTAAAAAAAGAAAAAAATCAATAATTGGCATTCCTGTGTAAGGTCTCTGACATTAATTATAAATAAATGTTAGACCTACTAAAATAAGAAAGTGAATTTATGGCAGCAGGCTGCATGCTGCTGCTGAAGCCTGTGCGGCTGCTGTGATACAGATGCAAAATATAAAGTCTCGAGGACTGCAGTTTGTATTTTATTGCCTCGGAAAATAAATGTGTAAATAGCAATAAAATGCACAATTATTTAGCACAAAGCCAAAAGACTCTGCAGCATTTATAGGCTGATGGATGGCTTGCCTGCCTGCTCTAATTTTCCATAAAACAAGGAAGACAAGGATGGAGGAAAATAAACAATGGCTCCTGTCACCATGATTAGCTGTGAGGAGCCAGGTGAGAGCAGCCGGTCTCTGGAGAGGGTAACACTGAGCTGCTTCAGCTGCGTTTTGCTTCAGGAATTGGGCCCAGATTGCAGTGCTGCTTGGCAAAGGCAGCTGAGCAGGGAGGCAGGGTGGCTGTTCCCAGGGTCCGGATGGGCCCCATCCCTGATGCCTCCAGCAGAAGAATGGAGCAGCCTCTTAGGGTGGGGTGAGGGCTTAGTGCCTGCGGTGGGAGGAGGGGGTTTTAGGCAGCCCTGCCACAGATTGGTTTCTGGACAAGAAAAAAGATGGCCTTGATAATCTCAGAGGTCTTTTCCAACCTTAATGCCTCTATGATTCCATGAAAATCTTGCTGGTGCAGAAGTCGGTGGTCAGCTGTAAGGGGCGTCACCCATGACATGGTAAGGCAGGGAAAGCGAGCCTTAAACCTGAAAATAGTGAAAGTCCTTCAATGTCTTCTGTTAAAAGCAAGGAGCGAGGGGCAGCATTTGAAACTCTCTATGGGCTAAAGAAAGCTGCAGACAGAGAACTACCAGCTGGCTCCTCGGCTATGATTCTGTGACCCATGGCGATGCCTGCAAAGGAGCCAAAGGGCTCCACGCTGGGCCTGGCAGTAGGGGCTGGTTTGCCTGGCACCAGTCACCAGAGTTATCTGCTGCCTCCACCTGCATCTAGAAGACACCATGCTATTGTCACCCACGCTATTCAAGAGCATGTCTGAGTGTGACATGGGTACATATTATCAACTTGTTTCTTATTTGTTTTCTTCTAGCGATGTACATCCATGTAGATGTACAAGCCCAAATTTCACATACTGCCTTTCTCTGGGTCAGAGAAGCCACATGCAGCTATTCACATTTGCACAACCCCTTTTAGGCCCCTGAGGTTGAAAAGACATTAATCTGGTCCTTAGTGTGATATTAACAGCAGGTTGCTTATGCAGAGAGCAGTACTCCTGCAGAGGGTAATGCAAGTATCCTTGTGATGATGGAGCAGGTGAATGGAGGTGTTTAAGCTCTTGGGTCACTCCCCACGAGCACCCAGGATAAGAGCCAGGACGTGCAGTTACAGCCCATCTCTGAGACACGAGCCTCAGTCTCACAGTCTCAATGCAAACTTGTAAATCTGGAGTTAAATTCTTCCCCTGACAGACCACAGTGCAGGGACTCACTCTCGTCCCTGGAAATGTGGGGAGCCTCACTGTGCTGGATTGACCCTGGCTGGATGCCAGGTGCCCACCAAAGCCACTCTGTCACTCCCCTCCTCAGCTGGACAGGGGAGAAAAATATAATGCAAAACTTGTGGGCTGAGACCAGGACAGGGAGAGATCACTCAGCAGTTACCACCACAGACAAAACAGACTCAACTTGGGAATCAGAATAGGACAATGAGAAATAAAACCAAATCTTAAAACATCTTCCCCCCATTCCTCCCTTCTTCTGAGGCTCAACTTCACTCGTGACTTCTCTCTCTACTGCCCCACCAGCAGTGCACAGAGATGGGGAATGTGGGCTGTGCTCAGTTCATTACACATTGTCTCTGCTGCTCCTTCCTCCTCCGGGAGCCAGACCTCCACAGACTTCTCCAATGTGAGTCCTTCCCATGGGCTGCAGTTCTGCATGAGCTGCCCCAGCGTGGGACCCTTCCACAGGGTACAATCCTCCAGGACCCAGTGACCTCAGCGCGTGCAGAGCTGTTGCTCTCACACACTCCCTCTTCTCTCCTCTGGCTGCTGCTGAGAAGAAACTTTTTCCTCTTCTTGTACACATTATCCCAGAGGCACCACCAGCGCTGCAGATGGACTTGGTCCACCTTGGAGCCAGTTGGCATTGGCTCAGCTGGACATGGGGGGAAGCTTCCAGAAGCCTCTCACAGAAGCCACTCCTGTGGTCCCCCCACTGACAAAACCTTGACATGAAAACCCAACAGACTTGCATTCTCATTTACTGGGCTCCCAATTTAGACACTGAAATTCAGTGCCTAAGGAGAGACAGTGTGAATAGCCCAGAGTACAGGGGAAGGAGACACATCAGCTGACAACAGAGATTTTTTTCACTGCTGGACTTGTCAGTGTATTTTGAGCCTGCTCCAACTTCATGCAAAGCCAGCTGAGTCTTTGAAATGATTTCCACCAGCTGTTTTATCCAAAATCCCTTTTAGGATCCCAATTAAGGATGAATTTTAGTATTGCTCCTATTTATAACAGTGGACATTACGTGCAGGACAGTTCCTATATTCAACAGAATCAGGATGAAACCCCCCAAAATAACAGAATAGAGACAAATGCTTTCTATCCACATCAACTCCATTCACTTTAATGAGAACTCCAGAAGCAGGTCCTGCAAGAAGGGTATTACTCTTGCTAGAGGGAGTATCCTGTGAAGGACTCTTGATGTGACTTGTCAGACCTAGTTCAGATCACAAAGCCAAAAGAAAAGCTTCAAGTAACGTGTTCAACAAATGGAACATCTTTCATCAATTACCAAGCTGAAATGTAGAATCAAAAGAATGCTAAAGACCAAGTTCTGCCTTTCCTCAAACATTTCCCTTTGTAAGAATAAAAAAGAAAAGCCAGTGATCACCAGTATGACTGTCTACTTGGATTTGAAAGCAGATAATGAATAGTACATCCGTCTTTCACTTATTAATATAACTAAGCTTGTTGCATAATATCTGCTTATTTTTGGAAAGCAGCCCTTTCTACCTGTCCCAACAGCACATTACTGAGTTGGCAAGAAGCACGAGTTTTGAGTGAATAAGAATTTCTTCATTTTGAAGTCACTTGCCAAATATTTTGTCTTCAAAGTCTGGGTCACTCATTACACGAGTTTTTGAAGGAGAAAGTCCCCTTGACCAGCTTTGCCATAGCTTCCATTTCATTTGGCTGTGTGTGATGCCTGCAATTTATTTATCTCACAAAAGATTACAAAGAAAATTCTGGTAGAGAAGACTTCTCTGCCAGATCACACACTCTTGAGAGTGCTGAGAAGACACATCTCCTTCCGCCTATGTCTGCTCAGGACAAAACCTGTTGCTCCAAACCCATGGTTAGACACTCAGAAAATGGTCCATGATGGCTTTCACCCCATGCCGGTGACATTTGTGCTCCATGGGGCTGAAGGATTGATCCTGAACCCTGCAGAGGATGAACACCCCAGAACACCCTGGCTAGGACTGAGGCCTAGTAGATCTCATCCCTGCCCCACAAACAGATCTGCAACAGCTGAGGACTTCCTGCAGTGTTCTGATGGCTTCTCTGCACTGCTCTGTGCTGGTTCTTAACAACTGGACAGACTGGAGGTATAGCCTGAATAGTCCGTCCTACTGTGGCTGTCACCCAGTGTTTATATTCCTTAGTTCAAGTCTCATAAAAAGCCCAGCTGTTGGTCTTGGAAAGATAAATCAGCATTTCAGTATTTACTCTTGCTTCCATGAGGTGCTATCAATCATGTCCAATATATATTTTATAGTGCTTCTCGTTTCCTTTACTTCATCACTGTACAAAACACAGTGCTGGGGGAGAGAACACCAGCCTGTACCTGAATATAAGCAATTACAAGGTTGGAGAGTCCAGGGTGTTGTGTTGGATCTGGATCTGTATCTCTCAATGGAGTTCTCAGGGTTTTATGAAGACAACAAAGACTTGGGATGCCTCAGCCCTCTTGTGCTCATAAAGCTGATACAAAAGAGAACACCAAAGGCATTAACCTTTCTGACTCTGCTTAGTCTAATTTTGTCCTAGCAAGGGATAGTCAACACCGCATGAATACAGTAGCATAACAAATAAGGCACTGGTTGGCACTTTAAATGGCTCCTAGTGTCCTTCCACAGACATGCAATGTGCTGTCATCACTACAAGCCAGGCACCAGATGCCTTTATTTTTAATTGCACTGAAGAGATACTGGTCTCAGGGAAGGCTCTACCCAAAGGCAAGACTGATCACAGCCCCTCCCCAGGCAAGTGCTGCTCCGAGATGTCATTTTCCCTTGTGCTGAAAAATGCTCCTAGTTCAAAAATTCATGGCATAGGTTCAAATGTCTCCCAGAAACTCTTTCAACCACAGCCACAAATATGGTTTCACTCTTCAAATGCTGCATTGGCAGCAAAATCAAAGCTTTGCCACTGCTTGGCCACTCCAGTTTGGAAACAAATTGTTTAGCCGAGATTTCTCCAGTCAACGGAATTCCCACTAGCCATCAATCACAGCAGCCTGCTCAGATGAAGGTGATACTCTGAATTTGTCTACAGCAAAGTAACCCCTTGATTTTGGTGCTCTTGTGGCTTTTCCTCAAAGGTAAATTTCTTCACATGAATCATTACACAGAACCCTTCTGTCTTCCAGCTTGCTATTGAACCATCCAGGAGGCAGCATTTAAATGCAAGAAGGTAAAACAACAGTATTGACTGTCCTTTGTCTGGGTTTATTTAATTCTCTAAAGCAAACAGTTTGTGTGAATTGCATTCCTGGTAATAAAATCGTCTTGCACATTTGCTTATAGAGGGTCACTAGGGAGAGCAAATGCACCTGTACTCAGCAATAAATGTTTGATTCTGTGTTGCACAGCAATTATTCAAAATGAGAGAGACTATTGGATCCAAGACTGCTGCCCTTTAGGACTCAGCCTGTCAAGCTGCATAGCTCTGTACTTTTTATCCAAGTGGATTTCATCTCCACAACCTTATTACTGGGTGATATTCCAGTCTTTCAGTCCAAGCTGCACCGAGCTTGAAAAACATTTGACTACCAGACTGCCTTTTCTTTGCTATAAGGGGCATTGACTTTTTTATTATTATCATTTTTTATCAATATCCCATAGCATATGAAAGGAGCAAAATTTAAAATGCATGGGTGGTTTATTCCGAGAGGAGAGAGAAAGGCAGAGATTTCAATTGAATCATGCCTAAAATTGCTTCATCCCTGGCTTTAAAAATGCCATAGCTTTAGTCATCAAGAGGAAGCTATGATGCTGGCATATATTTATTTTCTTATGTTTTTTTGTACTTACTTCAGAAATTTATCAGGAATGTGGTATTCTTCTGTCTTCTTAAATTAAACAAGCAGCCATTAATATATTTTACAAATACATCCTTCTGTAGATACTTTCTTGACATTTATTACTTATCTAGCCTTGCACTTGATGTACTTTTACATATTGCTCAGCAAAGAGAAATGTAGAAAAACTCCACAGAGCTTTAAGCGTTTGCAGAGATGTGAACCAACTTCTCCTTTAAGTAAGATTTAATCAATGCAGTGCCACCCCAACCCTGACCAGATGATCAGTCACCATGGCTTTCAGTAATATCTTGGGATGTCTGAGCTTACGCACAATTACAGACCACTTAATCACCAAATTTAATCAAGATAATAATTAGGCACTGCATCCTGTTTAATGCACAAGGATGTGAGCTTTCCAGCTCCTGCTGCCAGATCGGAACTGAACACAGGAACGGAGGTAAAGAATCAGCAAAGTCAACAAACTATATCCATAATGACAGAAGAAAAGCCAAACTCAGTTTGCCAAATCCTTAAGAAATCCAGTTTTTTGTGCCAGGTGAAAACCCAAGCCTACACGATTATTTCAACAACCTATTTCTTCAGAAGACCAACCTATTATTTTGGATTTGACCAGGCTAGAGAGATAAAGCTCAGGGTCCTGGCGCAGTAGGTGTTCAGTTGGTGCTTAGTAAGCACTTTCTGCTCAGACAAACCCTGCTCTGCAGAAGAGATGAGGGGGGAAAGGAAAAGCTCGATTAAGTGACTTTTTGAAGGTCAAAAAGCAGAATATAAATCTGTCAGTCATCTCAGCCACTGTACTACACTGCCTCTTGCATCAGCTTTGTAGGTCCAAGGAAACAGTTACAAGACTCTACAGTTAATACAATTTTTGAAGCACCTCGTATTTACTGTAAGCTAAGCAAAGTCACTTTCTGGGATAGATTCTAGTAAGAAGATTTTTCCCTATTTTCCTCCAACTTCAAAGTGCCACGTGAGTCTCCTTGTTAGAGCCTAGTGACATCCACATGTCACTGAGCTGGAGAACAGCAGCAGCAGCAAGGCATCTATAAACATTAAAAAGCCCAGAAATATGAAAGTTTGCAAGAAATAATGGAGGGGTGTAAAAAATTGACTAGATGACCCAGTAAGGCCACATCTATTTCTAAATTCTACAAACCTTCTGTGTTAAAAATAGGATGAAAAGTTTGGGTTTTTTTCCTTTTAAACCAGTGGGGATATTGGTTAACATTTTAAATTCAAAAAGGGAGTAACTTCTAATAAGGGCCAGCAGGAAACCAACTCCAGAGAGTGACGGGGAAGTAAAATGCTTTCTTTACATACGTGAGACTTAAAAAAAAAAAAAAGAAAAAAGAAAAAGTAGAACTGACTGATGGTTACATTTTAATCTTCAGAGCTGCTGTTAGCTGCAATAAATCCCTTTTGTAAAATTGGTGTCTTGAGCTGCAAATTCTTATCAAGAGTGTTATTATCAGCCATTGTGGGACTGCGAACAAGAATTCTCACTGTATTTTAATGGCTGCTGGCCATATCCATCAAAAAGGGGACTCTAACAGACATACAGTTATCATTGTTCAAATTTTAACGGATATATGGCATTCCCATTCATTATTCAAGTGACATTCAGATGCAGTTTCAGTCAAAGCTGCCTCTTCATAAATGTTATTAGCTACAAATGCGCCTTTAATAAAATATTGCACTGTGCAAAAATAAAGCATTGTACTGATAATCAAAGGAAAATGAGTGGAAGGAACTAAAACCCCCAGCAATACAGTCTGAACTCCTTAGTCAGTCAAAAACCTCTTTGATTTTAATGGTCAGTTTCTCAGAACTAGCACAGGAATGCAGGATCAGGCCCACTGGGCACACACAGGACACAAAAAACACCTTCTCCGAACTCTTGTGGCTTCCATGCAGACTGCTACCTGATTATCTGAGTCAGAACGGGTCTATCTGTGGTCAGTCTGACCACAGCTCAATAATACTGTCTGCAAATCCAATATACATGGTCCTCTGAACAATTTTACATTCATTATCCAACTGCTTGGACCGCACACCTTGGAAAACCCTCTGTAAATGAGTGTTGTATATGGTTCAATGCCATTAAGGTTCTGGTTTTCTCGTGGGTGCTCGTATTTTTTTTATTAACTTGTCTGTTGAGGTATCTTAAGTTAGGCACTCAGAACTGAAACATCCTAAATCTAATCAGGTTGCACATACTGGCCCCAGACTGCTTCCTACTCAAGCCAGGAAGCAGCTATTTATTTTCTCTAAATTAATACCAGCTCAGCAAGACTCTTAAGCACACATCTAACTTTGTAACGACATGGTTGCTCTCCACTCCCTTAAATAGTGCAGATGCAAATACTCTGCTGAATCAGTTTTATAAAAATCCAATAGAAGACAGTAATAAATACGGTGACTGTGCTGTGCAGCCACGAGGCTGGAGCACACTTCTGGGATCTGAAACAGTGTCCTCACTAATGCCATGGGGATGCCTCCACTCCCCTGCCTCCTGCTCGGCTCCAGGGCCCACAGCCACACAGACTCTCCCTCCTCTCTCTGGGAATAAGATGTTTTTCTATATATTACGTATCTATTTTGCAAGATATATCTTGGGTTTCCCTGCCCTGCTCCTCTAACTGTGCATTCGAGATGAGAACACTGCCAGCAGCAAGGCTGGGTGTCTGAAGCCAGAGGGACAGGAGCAGAGGTGGTTTATCTGCCAGAGCAGAAGGCTTTTCTTCTGCAGCAACTTTGCATGAAATTGGATTTATTTCTATCAGGATGAAAGAATAAAACAACACTTTAGTGGAGTTGGGAACCTGCCCCCACTAAGTATAGACAGAACATGCAGAAGATGAAGGCAAAACCAGTTCCTGCTAAACCTGGCCAGCGCAGATGGACTCTAATCTGGGAAAGAGTCAGAGAGACAACAGCAAGAGGATGTGTGAGTGCAAACTTGTGCATCAAACCCCTGCTGGTCAGTAGCCCTCTTCCCACACTGGCACCTAAACTCTGCAGAGACTTTGTCTTAAAAGAAAAAAAACCAAAGTAGTAGCAGTGGTAATGTTCCCAGAGGTACCTGGTGTGATGTCCCTGCATGTCGCACCTTGATAGAGTGAGTATTTGCCCTACACCTCATGGCTGCACACAACGGGCACCCAAAAATCACTCATTTCTCTGCCTGTGCTTCTTCAGAGTTCCCACATGTTGTGCCCAACACACACGGAGAAGATGGGCTTTTGCAGAAAGTCAGTTTTGTTGAGAGGAAGACTGAAGGACATCCTCCCTTGCCACCACTGAGGGCTCTGCTCAAGCTTACACCTGAAGGATTAATAATCTGTGACCCGAAAGAAGACAGCCAGCACTGCTTGTTATTGTTTTGGAGACGACAAAGAACTTGAGAGGTACTTTTGGGTGAAGGTTCAAGTTGGAGGACTGGAGTACAAAAAAGGAACTCTCCTTGTAGCCTAAGGCCTTCAAACAGGTGTGACTTCATGCACATGTGGATAATCTGGCCTTGACTGATGTACAACACATAAATGACACTTAATGGCTCAAGGAAAAAGACCAAAATAGCCTCCTAACATTAGCTAATTCAATAGCTTTAGGGGAAGGACCATCAGCATCAAGAAAGACGCGTCCAATGAGAGATGCTCAAGGGCAGAGTACAGTTTTATCAGAGTAAATCTGGATTAATCCAACTGTTTTTGATGCATACTCACCCCAAAGCAGCACACCGGTTTTTCTATATATCAACAATGATTTTTTTCCCTGCACTTTGGGTAAACCTTTCAGATACCCACCATTTGATCCTGAAGGTTCAATTTCATAAAGAAGTTTCACTGTGAAGTCATTATGCCTCCAGCCTGGGTGGAATCTGTCACTGTCGTTGTTTTAAAAGGTGACCATAAAAACATACCTCACCCAGGCTGCAAAAACTAGCATTTTAATCTTGAAGCTCTTTCTGTTATGTAGGATTATTTCCATGGAGCCAGAGGGAAGAAGCATCCTCTTCACTGCTGCTCCTTACTTAGAGTTAAAACACTTTCCAAATCATACATCTATAAGTAAGGTAACTTCTCAGTGCCTTTGCTAGATTTAAAAATGAAAATTAAAGCATTATTAGGGGGTAAGGGTCAGGCGTATACCCAGCCAACTATCTGGCAATGACTCCACCTGGAACAAAGAGATTCCAAAATATATTTTTTAATGAGAAGGATGGCGAAAAGCCAAGCAGAAGTTGCAGAGGACACCTCATTAAAGAAATTGATAAGCCTAAGTCAGGTCAATCTGTTTAAGTAACTCAATGGCTTCAGTCAGATTGGAATAGATCTGTTTAATTTGCCTTCAGAAAAGCAGCAGCACAGTGGGAGCAGAGGAGGAGACCTCGCAGGGAGCCATAAGTGTTCCGTAAAAGTTGGTAATTGTGCAGAAAGTTGCATCTGTGGTTTACTCACTTGGAAGAGAGGCATCTCACACGAAATGAGCTAAAGGAGTTGTAGGCAGCAAGAGCAGCCACACTCGGCACAGTGTGACAGGACCGTGGGACCTCCCCTGCTCAGCCACAGACCGCACAGGGCACAGGGGGCCCACCAAAAGAGCCAATCTGGCAAACACAAAACACTAAATTTAAGGCATGAGCCAGAGCCTGGCTTATTTTCACACCTTTGCAACTCCTAGAGAGTTTCAGCAGGAATAAGGAGCTGATTTTCTGTCGGAAAAAAGAGCTCAAAACATGGTTCTTGTTTTGAAACTCTAGCTCAGGGGCCCCGACAGGGAAAATGAATTCTTGCCATTCACAAGGACTGTGCTGTGAACCAAGCAGCCCTGTGGTCTCTGTCAGGATGTCTGCCCTGCTTCTGCTTGCGTGCTGACTGCAGAGTTATCACTCACTTCAGGATTTCTGTGATGTTGAGAGCAGCACAGCCACCAGTGTGCCATGTACCCCGGCTGGAAACTGCCACAGCCAAACAGCATCTTGCTAATGGATGCTGCTGCTTCCAGGGCACTGCATCAGCTGTAATCAACAAACTGCCGCTAAGCTCAGGCACCTCATTTGCAGGTACCTGGGTGACCTCACTGGTGCCACTTTGGGGCTTACTTCGTCACTGAGCAGAAGAATAATATCTTTAAGTAATTGCATGGTTTGGTAATAGGTAAATAAGAACTTCACCTCAAAAACACATTTAAAATAAACCCAGCGCTGCTTTTATTGGGCAGATCTCAGCAGCAATACCATGGGAGGTTTTGTCATGCTTGGACTTAATCTGCCTTTTAGAGATGAGGTATAAGAAATTATCATAATGATTAAGAGGCAAACACAGAGCAAATGGAGTCCCTGTCCCCCAGCCTGCAAGCAAACATTAAACTTTATAATGTATGACTGTACACAGCAATGAAGAAGTACATCTCTCAGAGGCTTTTGTTCCTTGCAGCCATATTCTGAGGGGTTTGGTGCAGCCCCAAATATTAAATACCCTTCAGTAGACCCTCAGGAACCATGAGGTTTTGAATTCTTTGAATAGACCTTCTGGTCTCAGCACTGGGAATCACACCTCAATGTTTATCCTGCTAATAGGAAAGTTAGAAAAAAAAAAATTAAAACATGAAGGGAGAGATTTCCACATTGCTACCCAACCTGAAAAGGAGGCATTTTAGTGAAAGACCATTAAGATGACCATGACAACATCATTAATCTTATCAACACAGCAATAAAGCACAGGACTAAAACCTACAGCATGAAAGTGAAACTCATTTATCTGGAACTGAGCAGATTATATTTTAGCCTGGAAAAAGGTATTACATCCCAATTGAAGGTTCTTCTGATTTTCCAAAAGGGGACATGTTAGGCACACACTTCACCAGGGATGTGGGGATCCCAGGGGTCCCAGCCATTTTATGCTGCACCAACGTCACCTGCACTACTCATGACAAACAATCAGAGTGGTTTGGGGTGGAAGAAACCTTAAAGATTATCCAGTTCCAAGCCCCTGCTGTGAGCAGGGAAACTTTCCATTAGACCAGGTTGTTCTGAGACTCATCCAGCCTAGCCCTGAACACACACCAAGGCACAACAAGGCATCTCTGGCAACCCACCACACACACAAATGGTTCCCCTTTGGGAGGAAAGGAGGCAAACGCAGGAGCTACACAGGTTGGAGAGATGAAGATTTTAGCCAGGATTCTGGATGGATGATTACTACAGACCACTAAGCTGTTCTCCTCTGGCTGGATTTATTGTTGACTCAACAAAGAAACATGATGGGGACTGGGTACCTGCCAGGGCTGTGCAAAGCAGTTGAGCCAAAATTATTTAAAAAAAGGAAAAGCCAGTGTAAAACCGGAAGGAAGCCACAGACACTTGTTTTCTCTTGTACCTGCAAAACCAAAACTAACTTCCCTCTCAACAGGAAATCTGCAAGTGCAGAACCCAGAAGCTTGTGAGAAATACACCCTCTCCTTACCACCATGAACACTGTTCAAAAATGTAATGATGTTTAAAAATCCCATCTCCATCACACACTTCACTTCCCAAAGTTGAGCACATTTTGATTCGCCTTCTCCTAGCAACTTGCAGTTCCTTTTCTAGGGGATATGACTGACAAAGCAATGAGAAGGGGAAAAAAGCAAACCTGACAAATGCCCACGTCCCCAAGGCAGCCAGCTCCGAGCAGGTGGACACCGCAGGAATCACTTGTGTCTCAGGAGTGGCGAGAGATGGATGATCTGGATCTGCAGAGAGCTTAGGTTAGTCAAATGACTTTTGCAGGCTTTGTGCCAGAACGAAGCAGAATGAAACAGAGATAATCCGCTGAAAGAATGCCCCATACAGCAGGGGAACAGCCAGATGCTTCCTGTGCATGATATTTCAGGGTAGCATAAGATACAGATCAGGACAGAGGTTCAGCGAGGTCATCAGCAGCAGGTCAGAGGGGGAAAAAAGGTTAAAAAAAATTGGAATACAACAAAGCAAAAGCAGAACTACAGGGCAAGTGCTTTGTGCTGAGAAGTTGTGACTCCCTGAGGCCTGGCGCTGAGAAAGGGCAGTCAGAGCACTGGTGAGCCACCCTGGAGCAAAGCTGCACGTGGGCGGATGGTAATTCGGGGGTTTCTGCAAAGTCAAATATTCATAAATGGTTCAGCAAAAACCTTGCCAATAAGCAAAACATCATTGCGAAGCAGACTTAGTATTCCCCAACCCGAAATGCAACTTTTGATTTGAAAGCTTCTAGAGCTATAGATAAATAAATAAATAAATAAATAAATAAATAAATAAAATAATCAACACACTAGAATGGCATACAGTAGAGGTTTCTTTGTTTGTATTTTCTGGAAGCATCTGAAAGTCTAAGGATCATCCATAACAGTCATGTTAGACCTCAGAAGAACTGCCTACAACTTAGTTTTGTTTCTTTTTAACACACTTCCTTAAGTATCCAAAATTAGGCAATTAAGAAAATAGTGCCTCTAGCAGACATCTGGGCTTTCTGTGGTCAGATATTCCAGCTACATCATGTGCTATTTAGCAACATCTTTCCTTGTCTTTAAGTATTTTGGTGTCTCAGGGGATTTTAGATCACTTCATAACTAAGGCTATAACTGCTCAGCTAGCCACAAATAATCAGAATATTATGAGCTGAACAGAGAGACAGATTGTTGAGAGCCAAAGGTGTGATGCAGAATTACAATACAAAAACTTCTGAAAATGAATCATGTCTTCACATCCCTCAGCTGCTTTTTGAATGCATTGCTCCTTTTACTTCTCTATGACTGACCAACATTTTTGGCTTTATTCTTTTACATACTTAGCTGTTAACAGAGAACAGAAATGATGTTTCTCTACTAAACAAATTTCACTTCTGCATCCCCTCATCCCTTCCTGAGAAAACTCAACAAAAGCGCACTTTGGCAGTGACAGTGAACATGTGTAAGAGCAATGGGCTATCAAATTAAAGACAAATGTGTTATAATATCAACACTGACTTGCATGCACAGCAGAGCTGTCCTGCTGAAAAAAGAGCTAATGAATCCTCTGCTATAAATCATCAAAAAGTGCATTTGAGCAGTATGAACAAAGGGAAATTGCCACTGAAATTAGCACTGTTCAGATGGTTGTACAGGAGAAATTCCATCCTCAGGTTATCACCAGCAGTAAGTGCTCCAAAAGACCACGAGAACACCATGAAAGGCTCTTTCAGACAGGAAGATCCATTTCCTGCCTAACCCTATGGAGGCAGCAATACAGCCCAAAGCATGTGACACAGCACCTGGTGTATCAGAAACCCTGCTCTCCTGGTTTACTCAAATCTATAGCACAGTCGCAAGCTTCAGGGTCAAGCAGACTTTGATGGAGCATCATCACTCCACTGGAACTTGAATCTTGCTATTCTTTCATTTGAGAAAAAAGAGAACACCGTAACATTTGCCCTGTGCAGAGGGCTCACAGCATTCTTTCAATCAGGGGAAAAGGCAAAGTAATAAATACTTGAGGAAGTTGTTTCCTTATGTGGAAAACAAACACTTCGAAAAGTGCAGGTGTGGACATTTGGGATTAGGTCAGCCTAGACCTCCCATCCATGACAGTGTACAGGGGGTGTAGGCAGCAGGAAGGCACCAACCAGTTTTCAGCTAAGCCATGGATCTGAGCACAACTGAGTATTTGGGTTTTGACTCTGTTTTATATAACAAGATTTTATGGAAAAGAGTTTGGGTCCTGGGTTCTGCAGGACACATCTCAGTCAATCAGGCCAGTGATTTTTTTTTCTTCCTACAGAAAGAGGAGCAGATCCTGTTCATTTTGGACCATAAGGAAGCTTCTCCATCTCTTCCCCATTCGTCTAAAAGGAACACCTACGTGCTAGATATTTTTCATAAGATAACATACACACACACATACATATATATATATATATATATAGTTTTTGTTGGTTTGGTTTTTTTTTAATGACATAAAAGAAGCAAGGCAGCATGGCTCTCACTGACTTTCATTAAGGTGCAGACAACTCAGTGTTGTTTGGCCTCCGAAAGTCTCCCATTAGGTTACTGGATGGGCACTACCTTGCTCTGCACAGAAGAAGGTAACCACTGACGCAGCATTAGCTCCCTCGGTTAGACACCCCAGCCTCTGCCCTCTGGCACTTGCATCCGCAGCTCAGAGGTTAATAGGATCTCACTCCCAGGCGTGCTGGGGCAGGACCCATCTGATCTCAATTCACACCTCAACACTGGAGCAAGTCATCAAGGCTTCTTTAACTGCCAGCAGGGAAGAACTCCCACCTCCAGAGCCTATTTTTTCAATGCCTACTCTAAATGAGACAAATAACGTATTAAAGTACCTATTTCTCATTGTGACCCATGAAAGGAGGACAGATTACCAGGTCTGACAGCAGCACATGCTTTGCAGATGCTTGCACTCTGTCAGATGTACCCAGCATTGATCTGCACTCTAAGGAAGTTCTAGGACAGGAAAACTCCTTGTTCCAGAAGGAACACAAACTGCTTTTACCTTGTACCATGCCTGTCCTCCATGCACTCACTGCCTTTCATTCCATAAGGAGAGCAGTTTTCTCCGGATTGAGAGAAACTGGAGTATTCTTAAAAGAAAATGAAGATCTAGTTCCCTGAGACTCGTTTCTGCAAGGTTGTTTTTACATTATGGGGTCACAGCAGGGTATTATTCTCAGTATTGATTCTGCCAGGGGCTCTGTCAGCCAGCAGCAAGGAGAAGGGGCAGATGGAGTGGGAGTCTTGTCCATGAGAGCCACACATGCACTAGAGCAAGATGGAAAAACCAAGCCCTACCCTCAGTGCTGAAAGGCAGGGCTTGTCACCAAACATGAGCATGGTTTTTGTTCTCATCTTAGTCAGCCCACATGTTTTTGCTCTCCACTGTGCTTCTTAAGGAAATAAGTCCCAGAAGCCAGGTGTTTTTCCTAGCTGTTTGTTTTCTTGGCTCCTCTGACCGCTGGCTCCAATGGACAGCTTTCTCTCGTCCCTTTCTGTCCTCACCACCAAACCAGGACACCCAGGAGGACAGTGCTCTGAGCCGCCTTGCCTGAAAAGCCACAGAAATGAAGAATAAAGACATGTCTGGGGACAAAATGTACTGGAGCTGCAATGTTCAGGAAGCCCTGAAAATCTAAAACCACATTCCCTGGCATGGGTGCAATCTCCACATTTCACCCCTCTTTCCAGCACTGAGACCAGGAGGAGATAAAGATAAAATAGTTACAGACTTCATGCTGCCAGAGAGGAGTTCTGTGGTGGCAGCTCCCCCCACTCTCCAGCACTGAATGTCAAGGGCAGTAGGAGAATAACAGAGTAATATCTCTGAGAGGTCACCAGAGTCACTGCAGTCCGTACAGGACCTCAGGTTACGGAGCTGCCTGGGCAGCAGAAGTTCCTCCAGCCACCAAGGCCTTCTGCTCAAAAGGATGACACCTTTGCAGCCACTCTGGGCCTGGCAGCTCTCCAAACTCCCATCCCATGGGGCAGTGCTGTGCACCTGGGCTGATTCACTCCTGCACCAACGCACCCTTCTGTGCTCAAGGGTCATCGTGGCTAGATCCCACTGCAGGCAGGCGGCAGCATTCCACTTGGACAACATCTCCAACCATGTCCCACATCTTTGCCACACTGATGGCAAATCCTGCTGAGGGACATCTACTCTCAGCACACAGTCAATCACATACTGTCATCTGTAACCAGGTCTGCTATCTATCAAGAGCTATTAATCACGGAATGGCTTGGGGTGGAAAGGACCTTAGAGATCTTGTTCCAAACCCCTGCCATGGGCAGGGACACCTTCCGCTAGAGCAAGTTAATCAGAGCCCCATCCAACCTGGCCTTGAACTCTTCCAGGACTGTGACATCCACAGCTTGTCTGGGCAGCCTGTTCCAGTGTCTCACTGCCCTCATAGGAAATGAGCCACTCATTCTTCTCATCCATTACATTAAAGGCTACAATGTTGTAGCTTGCAAAACCTAAACCATTTAGTTAAAATTCCATCTAAACCTGCCTCTGTTTTTCTTTCCTGTATATTAGAAGGCAAGACAAGTGCTCCATTTTTCTTGTTGCACATTGGGACCTCACAGTGTAGACCTTGCTGGTTTTTGTTATTCCCACATGCAGGAAAGCTCCCCTTCCCGTTGTTACCCTCTGACACAGTGTCACTGCAGGGGTAAAAAGGAAGAAGAAGGTAATGACACAAAACACAAGGTTGCAGCCTGAAGTTTATTCCTCTTTAGGTGTCTGAGGCTACTTGAAGCATGAATCCAGTTCTGCTGTTTTAAATAGGAATTACCCAAGTGACTCACCTCTTGCTGAGAGAGACCACTGGCTTGTTCATCATGTGCCAGTGCTCAGGGCACGCCACGTGTCTCCACTTACAGCAAGAACTTGATTCCTGCAATTTTTTCCTGGGTCTGCTGTGGATTGCATGGCTTTGGGGAAATTGCAATAAAAACTGGAAAACTTGACAATTTTAAACTGATGCTTACATTCTCAACAGCCTCTTCCTGTACAGACTGCTTAAGCTCCAATGCTGAGATTTCAAACTTAGGCTTATATTGTAAGTCTCATTCAGACAGTCATTAGCAGCATTAAATTGGGGGAGAATCTGCTATGAAACTTAGTCATCTGGTACCATGAAAAAGTGCTGGCATGGTTGTTTGATGCTGTGATAGAGGTTGGTACTCCAAACCAGGAGAAAGCAGAGCTTTTCAAGTTCTGCTCATTATTGCTTTGCAATGACACAGGAAACAGCAAGGGCTTTAATCTTTCATTCAGGGATTTGGGAACAATCTAGAGGATATAGAAGTTGTTTTGTTTTGTTTTCTTCATTAAATGCTTCATTAAAGTACTGCTCATTTAATAACAAGTTGGGGAGAAAAAAAAAGGAAATAAGTGATGTATTTTTATACAAAACCAAAACTCTCTTTGCTGTTGTTGTGCTACAAACAAGCGTGCTTAAGTTGCAGGAGACTTGGCTTTGCATAAGAATGTGTCACAGAACAAGTGGGAAAAATGATTCTAAAACACAAGGGAAAAATTAAGAGGGAAAACACAAGATAAGGTGGCCAGATGAGCAGTTAAAGACTCCAACACCTTGATCTCAGCACATCAAATAGAATGCATCTACTTACATGCAGCCTGTGCCCTCCTCCTAAAAATACACTGCCTCCTTGGTGCAGCTATTTGATTTCAGATCAAAGCATTCTCAAAGGTTGTGGGTTTTTTGTTTTGTTTTGTTTTTTTTCTTTCAGCCACTTCCTCCAGTAACCCTCAGTGCTTCAAACATCCCTTGATACATTGGGCAGCACTTCGGATTGAAGGTTAAGGGCTGTACATCACCATGGCTGATCAGGCTTCAGCAAAAAGACTGTGTAATGAAAATTTCAGGAAGAGGGAGAATTAATTTTGGTGTGATACCACAAATCAGTCTTAATTTTAGAGTAATTAAGTCCAGCAACTACAAGCCTGGCAGCACAAACAGGGCTGCTACAGGTAACCTGCAGCAATGCAAGCAACAAGCTTTGTGGCTAACACAGATTTATGGTGGGACTCACCTGCCCAGCAATTCCCAGTAGTGACAGTATTACTGCAACAGGCTGCCCGCAGCAGTGGTGGATGCTCCACACCTGGAAACATTCAAGGTCAGCATAGACAGGGCTCTGAGCAACCTGACCTAGTGGAAGGTGCCCCTGCACACTGCAGGGGGATGGGACTAGATGACTTCTAAAGGTCCTTCTCAACACAAATCATTCTGTGGTTTTGTGATTCTTCTCCCCTGCCAGCCTATGCCCAAGGTCAGAGGCAGAGTGTGATGCTTGCAGATCAGAGGAGCATCAAATACAAGAAACACCTAATGAAGTAACACTGCCCATCCAGGCAAAATGTGGTGAAATCCTGGCCGTGGCAATTTTGGTAAAAGCTGCAGGCAGAGGAAGGAACTCAATAGCCTGATTTGCTGTGGCGGGTTATTTTAAGCACAGTGGAAAATGCATTGATGATCCTGGTTTAATAATTAAGAGCATCAAACTAAAACTTCAGGCCAAATTATGTTCTCATTTTAGTTCATTTAGATCTGTGAAAATGAATTGAATTACTCAAGATCTTCATCGATGTAATAAACCTGGTCATTTTGGCACTGCAGTCCACAGGCACTCATAACAGCAGCTAAACCACAGCCCTGCTCCAGATGGCTTGTCTCTACAACACAGCATACATCCAAGGCACTCCAAAAACTAATCACCTACTGATCATATCACTTCAATTAAAAATTACTCAATATTTCCAATTGCTGGCATCCATTTCAGAAATAACAGAAAATTAGAAAGCGCTTGGCCAGTAATATGCAGCTTTTCCTACACTGCAGAAATGTCAGCTAAGCAGCATTAACCAGTTCAGCAAGGCAGTAGATTTCATATCTGGTATGTGGTGTATTTTAAAATTTCTCCACCTTTACATCTGCTGTGGCAACAGACTTTGTGGGACCAGCTGGGAGCAGAGACAAATAGGGAAAAGTGTCTCTTACCCTATAGTGGGTATATAGATGGAGAGAATTTTTAGAGAATTTGATTCAATCAAACAGCAAAAGCTTCAAAGGAAGGTCCAGTATCACTCTTTTTCACTGAAGAGGACCCAGGCTGATGCACATGTTGCTGCAGAGGCGAGACTGAAGGAAGGGAGAGTTTTGCTGAAGTGTGGGATTAACCAGGAGTTCTCATTCCCTCAGTAAATCCCACATTTGCTTACGTGGCACTTACTCTGGTTTATATTAGGTAAATATAGAAAAGTAGAGAGATGTGGACCTGAGATGATGATGATGATGATGATTTTGTGGAAAACAGAAAAATGCAGAGAACTCACTACAGAATTTTCTGGGTTACTCATATAAACTATAGACACAAAGTCAATTGGGTTTTTTTATTCTAATGCCAGTTCCTCAGAACATCACTCACCAGCTGTTTCAGCTTGACTCAATGAAGTCTTACCTCCAGGAATACAATCATTAGCTCCTCCAGTCTCTGCTGATGGACAGGCAGAGCTTACATCAGCCATGGCTAACAACTTGGAGTGACTAGCAATAAAACTAAATACACCTTCGAAGAAGTAGCAGACTTTCTTACTCATTGTAAGGAAAATTAAGGGTATTTTCCAGACAAATGACTGTGAATGTCAAATTTGGTTCAATACATTTAAAGTCATAACCATGCTTTCAGGCTGGAAAGGAAAAAGTGGCTCAGTTCCACAGCAGGAGCAGACGTTTGTATGGGATAACTGAACCACTTTTTTGACAAGTGTCCCAGAGTTCAGTGTTTTTCCATTGTGCTGGGAGAATCATGGGATGCAGGCATCCTACAGTCCATAAAGACAGGACCCTCCACAGTCATCTAATCACTGTAGTTTAAAGCTTGGAGCATCTTGACATGGCAAAGAGACAGTTATTGGGAAATCTGAGCTGATAACAGAATTCAAGAACAAAATTCTAAAAGGAAATAGGTGGGCCATTGCATGAGGCCACCCATCTGCTTCCCTCTGTATGGCTGCATTCAGTATGTTCAAACACTGCAAATATGTCACTACGCCAAAATTGTGCTCTGCAGCAACGACAAACATGACATGTTCATTTGAGAACACGCACAGGTATATAATAATATACCAGTGTCCTTCAGAGCAGCCCTGTGAGAAGGTGTTTTCAACTTTCCCTTAATCCCAGTATAAACACAGCCTTAAAAATGAGCATGTAGACAACCAAAACACGAACAAAAAGAATATTAATTTGGGGCCATAAAGAAGTTGGCATGATGACTTAAAGGCAACCTGTGCTTTCCCACCCTGAAACTGTAACATTTGCTTTTGGTACCTGTCGCAGTGAACACTAACTGAACCTGTGCTAATAAAAATCAATTTTCTTCTCAGCAGCTAAGTATGACATAGCCTTTCTTCCAGAAACCCCAGTACTTTCAGCTAACAGCTTCACACTGTTCTAGGTTGCAGACCTCTTCTTACAGATGCCACTCATGACCAGAGACTCAATGTACTAACTTATTTTTGCTTCACTGCTAGCAACCAGAGTCGCAGCAGGTCATTAAAGAGATTTGTCTGGCTGAACAGCTTCCAGAAGTGCAATGAAGTAGTTATTTAACATCCTCAGATGAAAGGTGCTATGCAAATACGGAGCACTGTGTTGTACCAAAGAGGGTCCTCTGATTACCTCCTATTAGTCAATAGAGGTAAATAGGTTCTAGCCTGAGGTTTTGCAGTACCATTTCCCTGCTAAACAAGCTGTAGTCGACTGAGCTTGACAAATTTAAACAGTTAACCCACAGGAACTCAGGTCTCCTTTTCATATTTGCAGGTCAGCTGCCTTGAGACAATGTCTGAAGTACAAACAGGCTTTCACGGCCAGATTCTGATTTCATTCGGGATGGTGTAAATCAGGAATAATCCCTTTAGAGATTAGTAGGAGTGAGATCACATTCAGGCTCTTGGAATTAAAAAGTACGAACCATGTGCTTGTGGGCTTATTCTAATTCTGCTAAGTACAAAGCAATTCTCCTTCATGTCCTCCTTCCATTCTATCTAAAGCACTCTGAGCTGAAGAACAAAGTGCTGCACTGAACGCTCAACAGAAGATGCTTGGCATTGCAAAATACTTTTGCCTACAAAGTTCTTAAATAAGCCTTGTACTTTAAAAAGAAAAAAACAAAACCCAACCCAAAAAATCCTCCAAAAAGCAACGTCAAAAAAAAAGAGAAAAAAAGCCACCTTCAAATTACACAAGCAGAGCAAAGATAAGTTTAAAGATCCCTTTTACGCCCAAACTATGAAATTAACTACAGTAACAATTTTTTTACAAGAAATCAACACATTTAATTACTCCATTTTACAGCAACTGCCTCTGGTTCTGGACATATATCAAAGGAAAGAACAAGTAGATGCCTGCAACATCCTTAGGAAGCATCTCAAAGGAAGTCCCAGCATTGTTACAAATTAATACAATGCCATCTGAAAGTTACTTGTGTCCTTTCCCTGCCGCTGTCTCTTTTGATAGGTCAAACAATGAAAATATAACCATGCCAGTCAGCACCTTATTTTTAGGTAAGCTCAAAAATGAAGTCACCACCAAAATGAAAGGTGCATCTCTGTTCAGCTATACCAAAAGGATTCAACTTTTGGCATTCACGATGCCTGTGGTGCACCCCTGCAAACGTACTGGTTTGCAGTGTGCACCTAGAGAATCCTGCCAAAAGAAGCCAAATGCCAGATCTCCATCCTGTTTAGACAAAGATACAAATCTCACAAGTGATGGGGAACTATGAAGTTACCCACCGAGAAGGACAGCATGAGCCTGCATAAACACTACTCTGTTTGATGTGGAGTGGTGTCTCATTTGGGCCAGTCCAGGGCTGTGTTTTGGATGGTTTTCATACTGCCTTGGTGGCGAGGAGACTCGGAGTCCATGGAAAGCTGAGAGGAGACACAGCCAGGACTGGTGACCCCAACTGACCCAAGGGACGTTCCAGACCACGTGACATCATGGTCAGTATATAAGGTGGGGGGAGGAAGGAGGAAGGGAGGACATTTGGAGTGACGACAATTTGCCTTCCCAAGTCACCATTACCTGTGACGGGGCCCTGCTCTCCTGGAGATGGCTGAACACCTGCCTGCTCATGGGAAGCAGGAAATTATTTCCTTGTTTTGTTAGTGTTCTTGGCTTTTGCTTTCCCTATTAAACCGCCCTTATCACAACTCATGAGTTTTCCAGATTTTACCCTCCCAATTCTCCCCCTGATCCTGCTGGTGGGGGAGTGAGCGAGTGGTGCTTAGTTGCTGGCTGGGGTTAAACCACAACAAGTGTTTTAGTCTCTCTACCATGATGCTTACACCACTTATGCCTCCTAAAATAGCCAACTGGGCAGGACATCTTTGATGTAAGATGCCAGTGCCATGGCTTTCTGCACCTCCTGAAAAAAATCCAAAGCAATTTTAACTCTCTCAACACCCAAGACACTCTCTGGGTGCCTGCTGCATGCCTCAAAGATCACTCATCAGGTTTGAAATCTTTCTCTATGTACTGTTGACAAGGATCCCTTGTCCTGTAGCCTTTGAGGAAGAACATCTTGTTAACCATCTCACATCCCAACAATTTTGGACAGGAAGTTGAAATTCAACAGGAGCTGTAAGTGGACTGGCAAGGGCTGTCACACCTATGAAAGGATTTCCTTGGGGAAGGGAAGAGTAAGAAAGAACATTTTATTTTTATTCACATTCAGCTGGACTCTTACTAACGGCGCTAAGGAAAGGGCTCTGCTATACAGATGGAAGAGTCCTGTTGGCTTTGGGTAAGGGAACTACCATCGACAAGCCTGCTCATACAAATGCCATGTGTTTTACAGATTATACGAAGCCACAAGCTTTGTAAACCTCAGTAAGCAGATGTCAGCTTCAGCAATCAATTCAAATACATGTGCTGAGCAACATTCCCATGCTCGCTCAGAGGGAAGTACGCTGCCCTCACTGACTCCTGAAATATTTTGGTCCTGCCTTCAATAGTCTCCAAGTAATGAGCAGATCAGGCTCCAAATAAGCTAACTAGATATGACGAGTCTATACTCAAGGTTACTGAGCACAACCTTATTCTCTCTTGGAGAAAGGGGAAAGTGTGATGCAGCATTTGTTTGTGACAGAAAAGAGTATCATTGTCTTGGGGTGATTCTATGACCATACTGTATTCCCCATCGCCTGCTTGATTTCTAGTGTACCTTTAAATTGCAAAGGGGGGAGAGAGAAGCCGAGAGAACTCTTCAAAGCGGCCAGCTTGACCTTGTAACTAGAATGTTTTGCATTCTTTTCTCTCCCGATTCTGACAACATTTGGTTGGTTGGAGGACTTTTGCTTGCTAGTCTCTTCGGCTTTCAGCGGAGAAGGGACTGTGATCTGTCTCAGCGGCTTCTTTTCCTTCTTGGACTGTTTTTTGCTTGCTTTTCATCTGAGACCGGCTGTCATTTCCGGACCTGCTCGGCGGGACCCTCCAAGGGGGATCGTCGGACCCTGCCTGGCCCGGCCTGGCCCAGCTCAGGACTGCAGGTTTTACCTACAGAAAGAACTCTAAAATCCATAGTCCTCTTTTAGGGGACAGGGGAGGGGGTTTCAATATCCTTTTTTCCCGTGACAGCAGGGGCCTCTATTTTGTTAAATAAATAGTTTTTTTCACTTTCACTCGAGAAATTATTTTCCCGAACCCGTGGGGGAGGTGCTGCCGGGGCCTGCTTGCCTGGCAGGCAGGAGAGATAGAGAGCCGCCCCTCTCGGGTTGTTTCCTCCCGGATTTGTGTCCAAACCGGCACAATCATAAACAAAACACAGGACTTGATCCAAGATGCAAAAACACCCTCCTTTCCCTGGAAGTCAGTATTGTTGGTGCCAGGCAAAACAATGCCAACACTTACCTGCCCAGGAGGAGCAATCAGATCACAAGAGAGCACAGCAGCTGGAGGGGGAGATCTGAAAGATTGATTCTGACAGCTATAAAAGCAAGAGGTTTTTAATATTCAGAAAAGTGTCAGTGCCTTAATAACAGAATTTCCAGCTCCAAGAACTACAGTTATCAAATGAAGCCTGATCAGATACAAATGTAAAAAGGCAAATTTGGATGGGTTCCCTTTGCAGAGATGAGGGACTGTGAAAGAGATACTTTTCAAAACAAGTCAATGTCTCCTGGTTCTGCCCTTAACTGAACCCTTGGGCACGGGTGGCAGTGTGTGTGCCACATCTCACTGGTTAAGTGAGGAGGGTGCCAACAGCACAGCAGGTGGTACCGGTCCCAATGGCACCAAGTTTCACACTGCGGAAGAGCCGCCTTGTAAAGCCAGCTGGTCTCTTCCAAGAGTAAGGAAGGGTTACATGCCACCCTGGTAATCTCACCCTCAGGGTGTGCCCCTCTGCCAAGCAAGCCTGGAAATCCCATTGGAAGTGCATCAAGTTGCCTTGGGGTCTTGTTCCAGCTCCATTCTGTTCCATGAGAAGCTCCTCACTGCAGATACACACTGATAACTTCTGCATATCAGAGCCACTAAATTTCCAAGCAAGACAGTAAAGGTGGAAAAATTGTACTGGCAGACAACAGCCAGGCTCATAATACTATTTTCCAAATTCAGAGACATGCCAAAAGTGAGGTTAGTGCCTCTAAGCACAAGGCAGGGGAGAATTACACCTTAATGAAAAGCTGTTTTCCAAAATGGAGCTGTGCCTGGTGGGTTCGTTTCATAAAATACAGAGAACCTCTAAGTTTCTGTGGGGTGAGATAAATCAGAAAAAAGACATTTTGAGCAATGCTTCTTTAAAATTTCACACACACACAAAATAAGAAAAGTTAGGTGTGTGAGTTTCTGACAGCTTGCCTGAAGAGTATCTAAGGACTGCTTTCTGCTGTACTAAGATATAAGTCTTGGTCCGGCTTGCTCCCACAACACAATGGTCCTTTTTCCAAAATAACTTGAAAATGGGGCAAATTTCTTAGAACTGTTTCTCAGTTAGTGTGATGACAGTCACCACAGACAGGACTTGGGTATTTTAAGCCAAAGGAGCAATGGGCTACTGTCACTGGAGTGTGGGAAGCTTTTCTCGAAGGAACAGCAGAGACAGTGGCCACACTGAGCACTTCTGCCTTAATCTGGTAGAATTTTAGCTTTATATAGCTGCTGAAGGGGCTGGAATACAAGTCTTATGAGGAGCAGCTCAGGGAGATGGGAGTGTTTAATCTGGAGAACAGGAGGCTGAGGGGAGACTTCTTTCTCTACAACTACCTGAAAGGAGGTTGTAGCCACATGGAGGTCAGTCTCTTCTCCCAAGTAAAGAGCAACAGGATGAGAGGAAATGGCCTCAAGTTGTATCAAGGGAAGTTTAAATTTAACATTGGGACTTTTTTTTTCATGAAATAGGTTGTAAAGCATTGGAACTGGCTACCCAGGGGAGTGGCAGAGTCACCATCCCTGCAATTACTCAATAAACTTGTGGATGTGGCACTTGAGGACATGGTTTAATGGTGAATATGGTGTTGGTGTTAGGTTGATGCTTGGACTTGATGATCTTAATCATCTTTTCCAACTTAATTGAGTCTATGATAGAATTCTTCATCCAGACCTTTTAAAGGCAAAGGAAAAGTGTGTCTCCTCGTAAGACAGCAGAAACAAAGCTCAGCAAGTGAGCCTCTCTCCTACAGCAGCAGCAGGTCAGGCAGCAACAGAGGAAGAAACGAACAGCCTCTTCTGGTGCTCTGTGAAACAGAGACATACCCCTCCAAAGGAGCTGGATTGGTAATTCTAACCTATTGTTTTTTTTCCATACAGACCTCCATCATTTTCCTCTATTAAAAACATTCCAAAATGAATTGCAATTACATAGCAACATCCTCTGCCAATATGTAACTCAGTATCAACAGAAGACTTTGGCCTTGGGGAGAAGCAGCTTATCCTAAACTCCTTTGTTTCACTGCTACTAGCAAATGTTTTAGCCACTTCTGCAATTACTGTATCACCTTTTATTTTTCAATAACCTTGTATTTATCAACAGCCAGTATCCATCTCCTTTTCCTTTGCTCTTTGGCCTCACAACCAGTTACGTAGTTGCTTGAGGTAATTTCTATTTGAAGCATTGGGCGTTTTACACAGCAGAGTTACAGAGCTTTTGGAGAAACACAAATCAGTGTCTTACCTGGGCATTAACACCCAACTTTTGTCAGTGTAATTAACTGGCTGAATTGTGAGCATTATGTCAAATTGTTCCTGACAAATCTGGTGGCCTTCTACAGTGGGCTTACAGGATGAGGGAAGGGCCACTGGCATCATCTCCATGAACTTGTACACGGCATTTGACACACTGCCCCACACAACATCCTTGTCTTTGAACTGGAGAGACATGGATTTAACAGCAGGATGCAGGACAGCTGTGCTCCAGCATCCCTATAGTTTTATCACAAAGCTGCAAAGCTGCAGCAATTTCACACATCCTGACACCACAATACAGGTTTTTTTTCTCTGTAACTCCAGGCCTGAAGCAGTTTTTACTTTTGCACATCTATTTTTGCACAAGTTTTAACAGAAAATCTGCTGTGACGGCCACAGTGAGCCAATGACACTTTATGTTCCTCTGTAAGGTCTTAGGATCCAAGCAAGCAAAAGCAGTGCATGAACAGCCACATGGATAAAGCATCACATTGCACAATCCTTGTAGCACTATGGTGATAATCCCATTGTAGTAAACAAAACAGAAATATAGATAATTTATATTGCGTCAGTTGTGCTTTTGCGCATCTCTGATGACTGCACCACTCAATGGAGTGGTAGAGAGTGAATCCCTTCTCTAAAGCTCTTTTCTCCATGTGATAGATTTCTCTTTACTTTCCTAGCTCAAATGGGCAACATTTACATCTTTACTGGAGTCTCCAACCACTTCACAGGCTGAACTAAACCTCCAGGAAACTGAAATGCTGTCCTTTGTAGCCATAAAGTCTGGAGCAGGGAGCTGAGAAAGGGCAGGCTTTGGCTCTCCAAGCTCGCTCCAAGTTCTCACCCGTAAGTGTGTCCTCCCAACACCACACACTTGTCCTCAGATGTAAAGTTTAAGTGTCCCTGGCTCTCCTTCTGTCTTGGTTCACTGATCCTGGCATGCAGGGAACAAAGCATGGGAGAGGAAAGGGGTTGGTGGAAGCTGCAGGAATAGCCTGTTCTCTTCGAAAAAGGAAAATTTGTGGAAAAAAGATGGATGAGAGTAAGAATGTGCTAAAGAGAGACTCTGCTGGTTTGGGCTGGGATAGTTAATTTTCTTCACAGTAGCTGGTGTGGGGCTGTGTTTTAGATTTGTGCTGGGTATGCTGTTGATAACACAGGGATGTTTTCATTATTGCTGAGCAGAGCTTACACAAAGCCAAGGCCTTTTCTGCTCCCCACCCCACCCACAAGGAGGCTGGTGGTGCACAAGAACTGAAAGAGAACACAGCCAGGACAGCTGACCCCAGCTGAACCAAGGTCATACCAGACAGCATCATGATCAGCACACGAAGATGGAAGCAGAAGAAGAAAGGGAGGCACGTTCAGAGTGATGGCATTTATCTTTCACTTCCCATTATGTGGGGTGGAGCCCTGCTTTCCTGGGGATGGCTGAACAACTGCCTTTCCATGGGATGTGATGAATGAATTCGTTCATTCTCTTTGCTGGCCATGTGCAGCTTATGCTTTACATGTTAAATTTGTCTCAACCCCTGAGTTTTTTCACTTTTACCCTTCCAGTTCTCTCCCACCGCAGGGAATGAGAGTGGCTGTGTGGGGCTTAGCTGCTGTCTAGGGGGGTTAAACCATGACAGGGAAAAAACCTGAAGAGCAGGACTAAAGGACATTTCAGCATCTACTCAGGAAGGAGAAAAATGGAGAGGAAACTAAAAAAAACTCTCCTGAAGCTCTGAAAAACCTCTCACTATCTCACACACACTTTGTACTTCCACAAGCACCTCACATCACCACACTGAAAACATCAGAATAACCTTGGTGGAGCTGACGACTTTTGCCTATAGCTGCCACCTTGAAGCAAAGCCATATCCTGACACCACAGCTGTGTCCCCTGCCCAGATTTTCTCCGTGAATCCACTGCAGAGTCCCCACTTACACCAGTAAGCCACATCATAGGCATTTCTGACAGCCCAAGAGAAAGGAGCTGCCTTTTACCATATTTATAGAGCATCCTCACACTACGCTCCCAAATTGCTTTCTTCCTCTTAGCACCAGAAAAGACAACTTTGGTTTCCATATGATATTTTATAAGAGACAGTTTACATTTCAATATTGCCGTCCTAAGCAAGAGAAGTTTTTGCAAGGGTCTGTTTAACTCCTAACCTTTTACAAAGGGTAATGCAGTTTTCCCCTGCATTTCTGTGTTGCCATTACAGCACAATCGAGAACTTCCTCGTAACATCACAACACCAACATAACACAAGAAAGACAGAAAAATATTAGGAAGTGTCCAAAGGAGAGCTATGAAGACAGTGAAGGGGGCAGCCTTATGAAGAGCAGCTGAGGTCACTTGGTTTGTTCAGCCTTGAGGAGAGACCTCACTGCAGTTACACCTTCCTCACAAGGAAGGGGCAGCACTGACCTCTTCTCTCTGGTGACCAGTGACAGGACCTGAGGGAATGGCCAGAAGCTGCATCAGGGGAGGTTTAGGTTGGATATTAGGAAAAGGTTCTTCCCCCAGAGGATGGTTGGGCACTGGAACAGGCTCCCCGGGGCAGTGCTTGCAGCACCAACCTGACAGAGTTCAAGGAGCATTTGGACAATGCTTTCAGGCACAGGGTGGGATTCTTGGGATGTCCTGCACATGGCCAGTTCAATGATCCTTGTGGGTCCTTCCCAACTAAGGATAGTCTCTAATTCCATGATAACTTGCACAGTTCCAATGGCTGTGGCATTCTCAGCTGCTGTACATGCATCAATGTCCTGCCTGCAGATTTAGTATCTACCTGCTTTGTGTTCCCACCAGTGCTGCTTGATCCCCTGGAGATATTAGGTAGCCCTCAGTAAAGTCTGAAGCTTGAAGTTGAACATTTGTTAATGAGATAGGGGGCAAGCAGAAGTTCATTTTCACTTCTCAGGTGGAATTTTTAGGCTAGAATGAAGCCAGCTGCTTAAGAAGAGCAGCAGGTCTGTTTTAACAGGCAGAGTGAAACCACAGGAGACCTGATCATAAAGTCATTGCTTCTTGATAAAGGCAGATTTTAAATGAAGGGGAAAAGCAGAGGATATGGGAGCTGAAAAGAGAAGAGATCAAGAAGGAAGAGTTCTAATTCTTCTAATAAGCACTAGACGGAGGAACAGGAGAGATCCTTTTTTTTTTACTTGAAATATATAGAATTGTCCCTGAAGAGAAAAACAGGGTAAACCTTCCAAAGAATGGTAACTTCACTACAAAAATAGTTTCAAAGAGAAAAGACACAAAACCCCAAATTCAGGTACAGTATCAGTATTGCCATCAGCTGACAAACTGTGACAACGCAGGTCACATCAAATTCAGAGGCATCATTCTGACATCTCTGAAGGCAAACTTGGTTCTTTCAAAATGAGTAATTTTGACTACCTAAGAGGTTTGAAATGGACCTGGAATTAAGACTAAGTAAATCTAAAAGCAACAATGCCTCACTTTATCAAAACCATAATTATGTTGACCTGCCTTTGCTTAACTAAAAATTGCTTCAATTCAATGTAAATGAGTATTTTTCTCAGTGTTGTCACCAAAAAATCTAAGCCAAATAATTTGCATGAACTGATTTAAGTAAAGCTCTGGTAAGAGAAAGCATTAGATGCATGAAGCAATAGCACTTACAGCGAAAGTCTTGCACTAATGCAGGCTGCAGGTTCTGTAAAAGGCATCACCATAGCCCATCAGGCTAAAGGAATTTAAGATACAGGCATGGGTGTCCTTATCACACCCTGGCAGCTTTGGATGCACTCTAGAGGGTCAAAAAAGAGACAAAAACTGTCAGGTCAGCTCTGATTCAAGTTGCAGGTAGCCTTACACCACGTTCTTTACACAGTCTCAGGGTCAAGTTACACAGGTCTCTGCTTCAAGACTAATCCTGAAGGACTGTCTGTGGGACTCAAACTGTTGTGTTTCAACCCAAATATTCAGATGACATCTGCCATCTTGATCTGTGGTTTTGCATGCCAGGATGCAAGAAATACCTTTTTTTTTTTTTTTTTAAATCCAAACCTGGCCGTGTGTCCTGTGCTTTGAATTTGAGTTGGGAGTGGGAATCTGATTCCTCCCTAAAAAAACTGTAGGTGATGCCTTAGCCTTCCCTGGCAGGGTCATATTAACTGAGCTGGCAGATTTGATAGAATTAGATTTCTTTTTCAAGCTGGTACAGCACTGTGATGTGTCAGCACACAAAGTATTTCAAGTAAGTAAGATTAAGTCATTGATTCAAGAACCAGCCTCTAGAAATCATGTAGTGTCCTTTAAAAGGAAAAACCTTTGTTTTCTATTGGTATACCAAAGCTCTAAATTCAAAAATTTAAAAAATCTAAAACTCCACAGATCCCAGAAAAATGTCAGTAGGAATTTAGTCCAAAAACAAAATTGCATCAGATTTAAGCCCTCAGTGTTGCTATGCCAGTTTTTTCTCTGCAGAACAATTCTCCAAAGGGATGGACAGGAAGCCACACTGTAGGAGTTTTGGAGATATCAAGAGTATGTGTGGTCACCTCCATGCCAGCAGCAGTCCTGTGTCAGGCACCAGCAAGGTGGGAAGTGTTGTGCTTGGACCCTGTGGGCTCTAACCTGTCATCCATTCCTCCTTGTCCTCCACTCAAATCTTGTGGGATGGAAAGCTACAGAGTGCTGAGCCTGCACTGAAAACCTGCTAGGACAAAGGACTTCCAAAAAGATGGAAAAGTTACTACAAAAAACAAACAAACAAAGCTCTGTTGAAATTATGTCCTCAGAGCAAGACAGCTACCCTTCAAACGTTTGTCACCAGGTGCAGGTTTCAACCACTTACGTTGTGTCTCTTTTGCACTCTAGGACACCTTGCAATTGCCTGGCAGAAATAGCTGTGGGACTGGCCCAGAGAAACAGATGTGGCTTGATGAGGTTAACAGGTTTCCTGAAATAGTACAACTCCTCCCTGCTCAAAGTTTTTGTCATCTCATACACAGGGCACAAATCTGCCTCTCCCTGAGGAAGGACGTGCACGTCAGTCCAGATGAAGCAACTTAATCACAGGCAGTTCAAAGTGAAGCAAAGCCAGGAAAGAATTGCTTTCCACCCTCCTTTCCCCTAGAATTGCATTTTTACAATTACTACAGTCTTTACAATTGATTACATTCCTAATTTTAACTCATGCTTCAGAGCAAGCTTCTACCAATACTATGGGGAGTTTCTTTTAAAAAGAGCTCCCTGTCAAGACACCCCATTTTCCACATTCCACAGCTATTACACAGCTTGAGGAGGTTGTGCAGCCCTAACTTAAAAGAGCTTTTCAAAGTTTTATAAGACATTTTACACAAAGCAACTTGAGCTTACTACTTACAAACCAGAGCATGGGACACTTGGCACCAGTGGGAAGAGGAGGCTGGGCTAAGAGTGGGAAAGGTGAGTAGAAGGGTGACAGCAGTTCCTCTGTGGCTGCTGTTAATTAGTGCCAGGTCAGCCCAGAGCCCTTATCAGGACAAGAGGAGTCACAAGTGACAACTTTGAACAACTAACAAACATACAGCCTAAATAGAGACCACTTATGTTAATAAGGTTATCTATTTCATAAGATAGAGGTTTGTGCCCAGAAAACACACATCGCTCCCACAGGGTCAATTCAGTTGATAAGCACATTTTAGGTGCCACTGAAGATACCTCAGACATCAAACCCACTCGCCTAAAGTCTCAAATACAACACCAGGTGTCAAACAGCCACATCTTTCTGTGCTGGCACCAGAAGACAAGGACAGATAATCCAGGGCACTTCAAACAGCACTAAGAGACTACGGCTGAGAAGCCAAGATCCCTGAAGCCTGGTAGGAGATCCCCAGCTCCCTGGAGCAGATACATGTTGGGTGATACAGAGCAGATACCTACTGGACAAGGAATCAGTCCTCAGACACCAAGCTAGCCCAGAGAGGGATGCAGACACGCTCTGGATGGGCTGCAAAGGCAGTTGTCCATCCCACCAGTGGCACCAGGCACAGCATTCCCGCCAGGACTGGCAAGGCAGACGGGAGCTGTCACGTTCCTAGGCTAGCCATGGCCTCCATTGGTCTGTTGGCTGCTACCACAGGCACTGTGGCAAAAAGAGCAATACAAACATTTACAACAGCATTTTGCCTGCAAGGCTGTGTGTCTCGCACAGGAAATGTCCTTATGGGTCAAGGAGCTTTCTCGCTGTTGTAAGCAATTCCTCTGAATTGTGAGCTGACAGACAACCCCAGAGTTTACTTTCAGCATGCATACCTCTGAGTTAGATTTTCATTTATCAGTTAGGAGGCACACGATAAACATAACAGACAGGCTTTGATGCAGTCAGACAAGACTGTGGCAGAGGAGGGGCAAAGTATGCCTGCCATATTTCACCTTAATTCCTAGAATTCATTCCCATGTTTTAATAACCTACATCAGTAATCTCAGATCAGTTCAAAATGCATCTGCCTCTCTGCTCCTTGCAAGCTGGATTGAATGCAAGCTGTTTGGCAAATATTTTATAGTAAATAAAAATATTTTACGGTAATATTTATATAAAAATTAGTACAAAGCTAACTGGGCTTGCACTGAAAGGTTCCACCAGAGTATCCTGGAAGAGGGGCTGGTTATTAAAAATAATTCTTCCACTTAAGAAGTACTTGTAGGTGAAAACTTTATCCCCTACTTCACCAGTTCATCTATCTGCTGATTCAGATGAGACACCAATAGTCCTATGCTGCCTTCTGGAAAGTACTGAAGACACAGAAAATTAATTAAGTCTGGTATGAAAAAGAAAAAGGGTAAAGAAACTCCATATGTGGCATGTGACAGTGTCTTGAAACAAGACAAAAAATGCATCCTTTTCAGAGTTCCCTCAGCCAGAGCCATGAAAAGCTCCACCAGGTGGTGGGATTAACAGCACTTGAAACAAGCTGAGGAGCTGAGTTTGCTCTCTCTCTTTTGCTTTTTAAAAGCATGTTTCTGCTTCACTACTCTTTTGAAAATAGGTGTAAAAGACGTTCCGAATAAAAATTTATTTCTACTATCATTTAATGACAGCATTTGCAACACACTTGACATAAATGATGTTTTTATAACCTAGAAGATGGAACTGCCATCTACATGACCTTAATTTCCTCTCAAGTTGCTCCCAGTTTTACAAAAACAAAAAAAGCAAATTGATAAGCACATACCAAGTCTTATATAAAATTATGTTTAGTTTGAAAAGCAACCTTCCTCAATCGAGAGGCCATTACCACTAGCAGTATAATCAAGTTTGGAAGAAAAACTGCAAAAAAGGTTTCAAGTTCATTTCTGGCCGGGATGTGTGACAAATTCATACAAACAGGGCAACTCGCTGTCTCCCCTGCAGAATCAGATTGTGCACCAAGTGAGTGAGCCAAAGTAATAAATAATACAATTTCCCTCTTCTTTTGTACTTTCAGAGATAATGCTTCTACATACTTCTGAGCAAAAAGGTAAAATAAACGTGTATTAGCAGAACTGTACTTTAAAAACTTAGCGGTAACTTTAAAGCTGGTTTGGCAGAACCATAGACTGGGACTTCATCGAGGCACAGGACTTAAACCTCCTGACTCTGAAATGTTATCCTACAGCAGCAAAAAACAGCGTAAATGAAGTGAGAAATTCCAGAGAAACAGAGCACTAAGTCCACCATAGACCTATGCTGGGGGTTTGTTGTTTCCAGGATAATCAAGAAAACAATGCTATTAACTAATAAACAAATCCACTCGTTTTATTCACACCCAACCGTTCCCTCCTTTACCCCCCAGCCACCGCCTGGACATGTGTTCAAGAAGATGAAAAACTGTCAGGTTCCCAGGTAAGCCCAAAAACGACCTTAAGCCCAGCCGATAACATCCCGCCTGTGCTGAAGGCAGGAAAGGGCGCCCAGGGCCAGCCCCAACCTCTAACAGGGGAGCGGCTCTGCCGAGGCACTGTGAACAGCGGGCAGGGCACCACCGGCTCTGGGCTGGGCCGCAGAACTCAGGAGGGGTGAACACACCGGCCCGTGGAAGGGGCTGGACGGCACGGATGGCACAGGATGCTGTGGATGTAACAAGCCAAGCGTTTCCAAGCAGATGCTTCACACAGAGCCACCCCTCCAGCTGAAGCTGCGTAAATAATATACAGGAGGGGTGTGCTGCTACTTGGGTATCTCCCGAAATGCCAAGAGGCAGGAAGGCTCCAGTTAAAGGCAACTCTTCATTTTACCTTGTGTCACTGAAGAGCACCAAAGTAAATGAACTCCTGAGGACAAGATCAAAGTAGAATAAGAGACTCTTTTTTTTTTATATCCTTGAATCTCTTGTCCCTTTTGTGCAGTGTACACTGAAATTTAATTTCCTTTTCAAAGATAGCTTTTGGAGCTTATGAAAATTGACCCAAAAGATTACAAGGACTTTGTCACCCTTCCAATCTCTCTGAAAGATCCATAATTAGGGAGGTTTTTCCTTCAACATATGTGCCCAGCAGACAAATATATAATTCAGACGTACAATTAAGTGAATGAGTTATTTCAATGTATTGGATACATACAAGCCCAACCGTTAGAAAGAGTTGAAAAATCTTGTGTACCTCAAATAAGTGAATATACACGAAGACTTTTTTTTTTTTTACTGGCTTGTTTTCATTTGTGCCAAGGCTACACACAAGCGCACTAAGGACCTGGGATGGATGTTTGCTACTGAGATAAATATACCAAGTACAATAAAAACAAACTGCTGACCTCGAAGATTAGTTATTTATGCTCCGCTAGAAATTAATTCTGCAAGGAGGAATGTGCGAGCGGATATCTAAGCCAGCTAGTGTGCTTTTTGCCCTCTAACGGAGTAACACAGGCTTTACTCTTTCGGCACACACCCTACCCAGGGGAGAAAGAAATAACATGAAACAATCAGGGTGCAGGTCTCCGCCGGGCTGGTCCCTCCCGGCGGCGGCGCTGGGCAGGACCGGTCCCCCGTGGGGCAGCCGGAGGGGGGTTCCCCGGCGCTGTCACCCCCCGAGCATCACCCGAAGGCGCCCCTTGCTCAGGAGCCCACCCTGGCACCCGCCGCCTCCCCTCTGCCTCCCTCCAGCGGGGAAATCCCGGCTGGATGTTGCGAAGCCTCCCCGCTCCGGAGTGCGGGGGAACCGAACCGGAGGATGCTGCGAGCTCCACCATCGGGGCCACCCCTGCTTCTAAATAACAGAAAGAATTTTTTAAAAACCCCAACAACTCAGCAGCCGAATGAGGAGTCAGGAGGCTGGGAGGCTCCCACCGCGCCTGCTACAGCAGCGGGGAGCGGAGGATTTACAGGTAAGCGGGGAGGAAGGAGGGCGGCAGGGAGAGAGGGAGGTCGGTCCCGCGGTACTCACGGCGGGGTGCGGGGGGCCGGCGGGCGGCCGAGCCCCATGGCCGGGGGGACGGACGGTCCGCCGGTCGCTGCCGCCGCGCTGTGTCCGCCTGCCTGCCGGCGCTGCCCGCCGAGCCGCTCCGGGTGCCCCGGCCCCCCCCTCGCTCCCTCCCCGGCGCTTCCTGCCCGCTCATATAGCGCGCCCTCGGCCACGTGGACGGCGCGGGGCCCCGCCGGCTCCTCCTCGGGGCCGGGCCGGGAGGGGCGGACCCCCCCAGCAACACCCCCGTCATCACCCCGCTGTCATCAGCCCTCCTCATCAGCCCTCCTCATCACCCGCCCTCATCACCCCTATCTCACCCCCTCTCATCAACCTCGTCTCACTCCCCAAGCACCCCACCTCGTCACTCCCCCCATCGCGCCCCATCTCACCCCTCATTCCGCTCCCACCACGCTCCCCCAGGCCGCTGAGTAGGGCTGCGAAGCGGAGAGGTGCGATGCGAACCCGGACTCACCGCGAGCGCCGCCGGGATGAAATCCGGCTCTCTTCGGGTCCCCCCTAGAGGGTCACCTCCTGGGAATGTCTCTGTTCCTCACAAACCCCAAGCTGCTGTGTCTGAAATTGGGCTGCGTGGATCCCAAAGGTGATCGCAGCAGGGAAGGTGGAAAGAAATTCGGCTCTTCATCAGGGCAGAAAATATACGACATCACTCATAAAAATAGCGCATAGTCAATATTCACAGAGACACAGAATGGTTTAGGTTTGAAGGGACCTTAAAGATAATCTTGTTTTGACCCCCTCCGCTATGGACAGGGACACCTTGCATTAGACCAGGTTGCTCAAAGTTCCATCCAGCCTGGGCTCGAGCACTTTCAGGGATGGGGCATCCACACCTGGGCTGGGCAACCTGGTCCCGTGTCTCAACATACTCACAGGAAAGAATGTCTTCCGAATATCTAATTTAACCTACTCTCTCTCATTTTAAAGCCATTGCCCCTTGTCCTATCACTACATTCCCTTGGGGGAAAAAAAAGCAAACAAACCTTTCCAGCTTTCTTGCAGCACCTGTAGGTACTGAAAGGTGCTCTAAGGTCTCCCCAGTGACTTCTTCGGGCTGAACAATCCCCACTCTTAGCCTGTTTTTACAGGAGAGATACTTCAGCCCTCTTCTTTCTGTCCAGCGTCAGACATTTTTAAGGTGACTATAAAAAACTGTAGAATTAAAAAGAATGCAGCATCATTAAAGAATCCCCCAGACAGATACATTCAAGTGATAAAGTATCTGCTAAAACTATTTAACAACATAATGCTGGCTTTTTTAGTGTCAATGCGTAAAGACTAGGGCCATGACTAGAAGTGGGGGGATTATAGCACCTCCAAAGAAGCAAATGATCTCTGATCTTCTCTCCTCCACCCTTCTGTAGGCAGGCGAACACACACAGTGAACACGCACAGCACATATCAGAGGGGAGAATGCATTCCTGAGCTCTGAAAAACATGCTCCTTAACACTGGACAGGCAGTGCATAACTCCCTTTGTGAGGCAGATGAGTTTACGGGAGATTAATCTAGTTACTGAAACTGCCCACATTTCTGGTTTATTAAATCCAGCACAAGGTACTTCCACTAGAAACTGTAACATGCTATGTAGGAGCTGTAATTCATCAATCACCACTGAGCTTGTTTCCATAGAGTTATATTAGTAAAAGCTTGAGTGTGGATTTAGACCGGTGTCACATCATGTACGGCGCTGTGCAGACATTTGCATGCTGGTGAGAGCACCTGTGACAGCCTGAGCCTTCTGCATAGGGAGCATAAGCCCATACGAGCCCTTCACGGGACTCACCCCATCACTAAATCCTGCCTCTGGATACTGAAAAGTAGCATAGTGGTATATCCTTCATAGACAGGGTTTGGAAGGGATTTAATCTACAGTAATGAGCATTTAAAAAAAAGAAAAAGCACATTAGTCTTCTTCTATGAGGAATGTATCAATACAAAGAATTACTGTGTGGTGGAAACAGTCTATTAAATAGCTGTTCACTGCTTTTTCCCAGGAGCTGCTTGACACTTTGCTGGAGGTGGGTTGAGGAGCTCCAATTTGATCATCCCTTAGTGTGTCTGTTACCTTTTTGCCTTGACGCTCTCATACTTTCAGTCAAATTGGTTGAATTTGGTGCTTCATTTCCTTCACTGTAATAGTGGGTGAGTGGGTCTGTTTACAAAAAAGAATCTCTGGGGAACAGCTCACCAGTAATAGGTTTGTGCATCAAGTTTGGAGATTTCTCCCAAGCATTTCTGGGGGGAGGGAGGAGTAAGAGAGTGATGAGAAAGAAGAGTCTGAGCACTTTGTATTTCACTGCCTGTTGTAACATACCTGGTCTGTCCATGCATTCAACAGGAAAAGAGTAATGTATCTACTGAAACAGCTGATTTATCATCATACAACATATAGAGTTTTGCTAGGTCACATCAAGGAAAGCTTAACACAGCAGCCAAGAATGTCCTATTTATTAATAGCTAATCAAGTTGACACTGGCACAGGTTTCCCAGAGAAACTGTGAATGCTCCATCCCTGGAAGTGTTCAAGGCCAGGCTGGATGGGGCTTTGAGCAACCTGGTCTAGTGGAAGGTGTCCCTGCCTGTGGCAGGGGGCTTAAGATGAGATGATTTTTAAGATCCCGTCTAACCCAAACTATTCTATGATTCTATGACTGAAGAAAGCAAGCGAGAAATTTTTTTTTTTTTTTTTGGTGTATGTTCAATCCTGTCTCTGCACCATTTCTCTGGAGCACACAAGAAGTAAGATATGGTGCACCCCTCCAGCCACACCAACCTTGGTCACAAGTTGCAAGGAGGAGGTATGGAGACGAGCTCTGCAGTGGCTAGGTTTGCTCAGAAAGGCTCCTTTCTGTAAAGCAAGGCAGAAGAGGAGTCTGTTTGCCCCAGAGATACCTCAGGGAGGCATGACACAGTGATACGGGTGTAGCATGGAGAAGTGCAGAGCATGGAGAAGATCCGCAGGTCTCTGCCAGCACCTGGCTGAGCCAAGACCAGAGAACAAGACCAAATCCTCCTGAAACAGCAAGTGTGGAGCCTATTTCTCCTTGTTATATCGGTGTTACACTCACTTAATTCCTTCAGATGCTCTCAACTCCCCTGATGCACCCCAATGAGAGTGGAGGTAACAAGTGCTCTCTGACAATGCCATCGGAATTACAGCAGGGTCCAACCCAGCATGCTGGATCCGATCCCCTTTATGCTGTAGCATTTCACTAGCAAGTGTCATTTAGATGGTTTTGGGAAAGAATCCAGGATTTGTTTCACAGACAGTATTTCCTCAACAGCTCAGTGAATATGGAATAGTTTGAACTAACCATGCAAATCTTGCTTGTCGTCTTATGTAGAGAAACTATATCTATTCTAAAGTCTGGGCCAGGGCTTTCAACTGCTGATGGGGGATAGTTATGCAGACTTCAAAGGAGCTGTATCAGCTTTCACCAAGTGGGGATCCAGACCTTTATTCATATTTTAAAATTCAGAAACTGCACCTAGGTTAAAGCATTTTTCTCTATATTTTTAAGTAGCCAGTTTTTTATTTTATAGCTGTTCCCTCAGTGGCAGGATTGTTTCTCAGTAGTCAGTGTTTAAAGGCCCTTCAAGGCTGAAGGAATTAAAAATGAATAATTTAAATCTGGTCTATTATGCATAATTTTTAACATATGTTTTACAGGCCATGTGGAACAGTTTTTGACTTGTCATTAGATATTTTACAAACATGCTGTGCTGGAAACAAAACCTTTTTTATTTAAGAGTCAGATTTGAGCCCTCCTATGCTTCAACACGGCAGTGTGCTGGAGTCTACAAGCCATAACCAGGAAATCATTATTACCAGCACTGATCAGAAAAGAGGAGAGATGAAGCAATTGCAGCACTTTCTTCCTCTTACACACACTGTTAAACTAGATGTGGGCAGAACTATGGCTCTCTCATATTAAGAAGCCTCATCCCAAGGTAGAGATAGAGAAGCTGTGATTTATTTAAGGCTGCAAAAGGGATGGACCCAGGCGGTGCTGGAGAAGGAGGCATGAAACGTTTTATTTTGGTTATTTTTTGAAGGATGGCTGGAGTATTTTTTTGCCAACCTCCTGTTAACTCCCTAAATAATGTGGTGCTAGGAACGCCATCTGAGTAATTCTTGATAGTTTTAATAGGCAAAGCTAATTGCTGGTGAATAACAATGATTCACCTTCTATGGATTTCATTTCTTGTTGCTTCCTAACTCATTGCAAAAAGAAAGGGAGGAGGCATCTACCCTGCGGATGCTCAAAGGCAGCCTGGGTTTCAGCCTTATCGACTGGTTCCCACACTCTTCCTTGTTTTCCTGGATTGTCCAGCTTTTCATTTCTATTTTAAAGTTACTCCATATTTGCGGCTAAAAATAAATTTGTTTGGTTATTTCAAAAGCTCCTTGGGCCCAAACCCAATTTCAAGTGTTGCACCAAGCTGTAAAGTGAGGCAGTGCACCGGGAAAGTGCAGATTTGGGCCCATGTTTGCTTCCCCCTCATTAGCTCTCCCTTCAGTTCATAATCCGTCATCTTTCAAACAAGCCAATTGCCATTGTGTCTAGAAGTTAAAATAGAAAATCAGCATTTGGCATGTACACAGTTGCCAAGAAGCTATTTCTCCTCGCCTATGTAAATAAATTGTCATTCAAAAATGGTTGACTTGCTCTAAAAGATGCTCTAAGTGCTACCACTGCACTGTGCTCCCAGTGGGAGGAAAGAGGAGAGAATCCAGGAGTGTGGCCAACTAGTGCTCCATCCCCAGCTTCTCCCACTCATTCTGTTGAATGGAACTATTCTTTGCACAGGCCAAAACGCTATTGGATAGCTCCTGTCTCAGTGAACAGAGCAGGAGTGATTACTGACCTTGCTGGTTATGTCCCCAGGTCAGGACCAAGCTCCAAATAGGTGGTTCCCTTTAAAAGTGATTTACTGGTAATCTATATACTTATATTAGCTAATAATTCATGTTTATTTAAAACTATACAGAAACACACCTATTGATAGGTATGACTAGATGTGAAAGAGATTAAATATTTGCAGACTTTATAGATACAAAACTAAGATTGACCACAGATGAACTGTACAGTATTTATTCTGACTGGCAGAAGTGACAGATGGTGTATGTGTATCCGTACATATGACAGATGAGAGGTGTATGCCTACCTTACCTCCACCAAAGAGGCACATTGTGTTATCAGCTCAACCATGTGAGAGTCACTGCCCTTATCTTGTATAACTTGGAATCATAGCATGTTATACACAGTGCCAATAAACTTGACATTTGGTGGCTGTTGACTTTGCCGTGACTGACACACGTCCCGTCTGTCTTGGTCTTCTCACTGTTTTTTTTGCAAACAACACCCCACACTTCTGACAGACATCGCAGGACTGTGATAGCGTTCCTTGATCCAAAGTCTTCTAAAAGCAAGTGGTAAGAGTGCAGGCTTAAAGCAGGCTTTTAGATCACATCCTCAGCCTCCACGCTTCACACAGCCAGGCTCTAGCACCGAGGTGCATTAAGAGCAAAGAGAGGAGAAACAATAAAAGCACACAACAGCCTGCCCTGCTTGCTCTTGGAATTCAAATGTTGAGGAGTTGCAAGACATCAGTGGTACTGACACACAGCCGGTGGTCTCAGCATCTGCTTCACAGGACCTGGGTGCAGGGCCACATTTGAGACAGCTTTGACATCAGAGCAGGGTTTCTTGTGAGGCCAAACTATTACACAGAGATGTGTTTTTACCTGCTAGGGCTCATTAGTGCTGTATACAGGAGCATTGGCTGTGGGCGAAGGTTGTGATATGGTATAATCTGCTCTCAATAAATGTCTGTGAAAGTCAGAGAAATCCTTCAGTATTGCAGCACATAAAAACACACAGTAAACACCAAAAGCCAGATTTGCAGAAATATTTGGCAAATCTGGAGCTCCCGCAAACTCACATAAAAACCTCTCTGTGCTATGAAATACTTCTTCGCTTTTGTACTCTTAGATAAATGCAAGTTTTGCCATAAGGACAGTATAAAGCCTGAGAAGAATAATAAACACTTATTTAAAAAAAAAAGGCACTGATGGGATATGAAAATAGAAAAAATCCGTAACACAGGTAGGGGTGGAATCACCATCCTTGAAAGTGTTTGAGAAACAAGTGGACCTGGCACTTCGTGGTATAGCTTAGCGGGCAGGGTCAAAGGTTGGACTTGATGATCTTGGAGATCTTTTCCAACCTTAATGATTCTATGATTCTACCTCTGTCAGGATACAGGAAGATTAAAATAATATAAAAACAACTGGCCATAAATATTTTACTGCAGAAGAAAGAAATGGCTTAAGCATCTAAAATGAGGATAAAGGGAAGTAACTACATGGCAAAGAGAGACAGCCATGTGTGCTTTCTCTGTGTTTCACAGATAGAACATGTAGCATGTTCAGTCTTTCCAATATAAATGACCCTTCTTGGCAGTTCAGATGTCACCTACAGAACAACACAACAGTAAAATAAACCTAATTTACCTTTGGCCATCTGGACCTCACAGTGCCTTGAGTACCATCTATTCCCAAGCACAGACTTGAAAATATGTGCATTAAGTGATTGTGAAGTCATTAGCATCATGTAATTTTTTCTTTTCACTTGTCCCCCAGGACAGTCAGGAATAAACCAGAAGGTGAAATTAGACATAGACACAGAAAATAAATGTTGTTGATTAGGTTGAAGTGTCTATTAGGCTTCTGTTTGAATTTCCAGCCCACAAGAAGAATGGCAAGCAAAGCCTGTTAAAGACACATTTTGACAAGAATGCATTTTTCTGTGGCTCCAACAAAATAAATATAGTAACGCAGAAGAACCTTTTAAAAGTCAGGCTTATGTGCTTGTCTGATTAGCACCAGCTAAGAGTTTCATCTCTCCTGAATGTCACAGAAGCACACGAGCTGTGCCACCATGCAGTTCTCAAGATAAATTCTTTTCCTCAAAGGACATCACACACATTCCAGGGGCTGTACATTCTGTATTAACTTAAACACACAAATAACACAAAATGGTAACTGCAAGTGGAAGCCATCCCCAGGGAAAATTGTGAATAAAGCACTGAAGCGCACCTGGCAGATGTTACTCACACAGCTTAATTTAGCATGGACAGGCATTTATGTTGAATGGTAGAAAAGCAATATAATAACCCAGGTAGGATAGAAAAGTTTGTGTGCTTTTGCTTTCTTGCCAGATATAGAGGTTAAAATAACTTTTCAGTCCATTCCAGCTACTGGGATAGGCTGAGAAGGGATAAATGGTATGAGCAGAATCCCTCCAGTGAGGGATGATGAGTGCTTGTGCACGCGTAATTCTAAAGATCTGCTGTTAACCCACAGCTTGGAGCTCAGTTCAGGACAGACCAGCTGAGATGCTGCTAAAGAAAAAAACTAAAAAAGTTTAGAAGTCAATTCCCCAGATGTTGCCTAGAAAGTACTTATGTCACATTATTTCTGTGCACAAAAGCTAGCAGAATTCTTCACTAAAGCAGCACTAAGTCAGCTGCAATGCTGTTTTAGTTCTGATATGAACAAATCAGCATTTAGGGAAAATCTTGTCATCAAAGGTCACATTGGAGTACAAGTTCCTGATGGCAGAGAGTGAAGTGGCCTATGCTAAGGAATTGCTTTAATGATTAGATGTGAGATCTGGACAAAAGACTTCAAAGACTTGAAAATAGTCTTACTGTAAACCAAACAGGTGCTAAATTTGGAGCATAACCTACATCTAAGAAATTGAAGAAAAAAGTGATTTAGAAAAATCAGAGAACGATTAATCTAAGCTTAATATAGTGTGATTTCTTAGAGTAAATCTAGAAGGAAAAAAATATTTAACATTCAGAAATAAATACAAAGTGAGATAAAATGCAAATCTGTGTTTATCAGAGAGATGGTCAACAAGATTATCTTGTACATTTATTGACACAAGAAATGATTCTCAGGAAAAGATTAATATAATATATTGTGTTTACCTGGACTTTGGCTAAGCAAAAAAAAGATACTCAGATAATTGGCTGTCTTCTTGGACGCCAAGGGTTGAACCAGATTGGTAGTGGAGAGTCCATGTGTGCTAAGTATCCCGCACCTGAATGGAGGCAATCCCAAGCACAAACACAGACTGGGGGATGAACAGATTGAGAGCAGCCTTGGGCAGGACTTGGGGGTGCTCGTGGATGGGAAGCTGAACATGACCCAGTAATGTTCTCTGGTAGCCCAGAAACCAAATGTGTCCTGGGCTGCATCCAAAGCCCTGTGGGCAGCAGGCAAGGGAGGGGATTCTGCCCCTCTGCTCTGCTCTGGTGAGATCCCACCTGGGGTACTGCATCCAACTCTGGGGTTCCCAGCATGAAAAGGATGTGGACCTGTTGGAATTCCAAATGAGGCCTTGAAGATGATCAGAGGATTGGAGCACCTCTCCTGTAAAGACAGGCTGCAAGAGTTGGGGTTGTTCAGACCAGATAATAAAAGTCAGCAAGAAGAACTTATAGTACCTTTGTGGACATAAAGGAGCTACAAGAAATCTGGATAGGGTTTTTTTCTAAAGGCATGTAATGATAGGACAAGGGAGAATGGCTTTGAAATGAGACAAAGTAGATCTAGATTGTGTATTATAAAGGAATTGTCTCCTGTGAGAGTGGTGAGGCACTGCAATAGGTTGTGCAGAGAAGTCGTGGATGCCCCATCCCTGGAAGCATTCGAGCCCAGGTTGGATGGTGATCTAAACTAGTGAAAGATGTCCCTACTCATGGCAGGTGGGTTGGAATTAGATGATCTTTATGGTCCCTTCCAGCCCAAACCAAACTATGGTTGTATAAATTGCAGACAGAGCCTTTGGTGCTTTTAGTGAAAGTGGATTCAAAATAGCTTCTAAGGATATATGGGAACATTTCCCAAACTCCTATGATCTCACTGGATGTACTGTTTTTTCCTGATGTTGAGGTGCTCACCTTCACCACTGCAGCAGCCCAATTGATCTTCAAAACTGTGCCTGCAGCCAGGGTGCAGAAACAGGCCCCTGGAGCAAGGTGCATGTCCAGTGTAGTTCAAAGTGCTGCATAGCACACCTCCATGAGGCAGGGTGTGACACCACCCAAGATAACAGGTAAGCCCACGACTCAGGAAGAGAAGGTATCCAAATAAAGCACGGAATCTTGGAATCATTAAGATTGGAAACTGCCTCCAAGATACGTGTAGGAGTTACCTGGACTGAGAGATTAACCTCTGGAAAGCAGTCAGCACACTTGAGGGAGCTGTCAAGATGTCCATTAGGGCAAGGTAACTGAAGTGAATCTCACCCCTAGAAATTTATAAAACAGTCTGCCTTGGGATAAGAGCTCTTTACTTGCTTCCAGTGTAGGAGGGGAAAGATTGTGATGTACATGATGACTTTAAGCTGCTGGCAGGATGAAGCCATGAAATGGGTGAATGAGATTTGCTCAGCCTTACAAAATGAAAGCTGAGATGGGATCCTATTGCTGTCGATTGATAGGGAAGTAAATACTAGGGAAGGGGGGATGTATAGCAGATGAAGGAGAAAAGAGTATCACGTGCAGGTGAATGTATTCAGGCTGTAAATTAAAATAATGTTGGTAACCATCATATCAAAAGTCAAAAAGATGCAAGAAAACCTCCAGGAAGAACAAATTCTCTGAAGTTTACATATGGGGCTTGATGCATTTCTGACAAATATATTATATGGTTTCCTGTTTGAGAAAATAACCTGCCTTAATACATTAGACTTACGCTTCCTTATATAAAGAATGGTAGCTTCATGTTTCCACAAAACTATTTCTTGTTTTACAGCAAGGAAAATGTGCAAAGTAAGAAACAATGCGTGTAAAGACACGAGGACATAGCACAGTGCATGCATCACCTCCCAGCTGCCCCTGTGATGCTCTAACTGCGCTTCACAAAGGACTCAGAGGAGCTGGCAGCAGCTCATGTGAGGCTGTAGAACATGTTCTACTGAATTCTCTGAGATCTAAACTGAGCCAGCAATGCAGAGCTCAGGGCAAATATTTCTCATTATCTCAGAAACCAGGTGGTTATGGACACCAGTATCACCTGGAGGGGGCTGAATAAACTCAACCCCTCTAACCTCCATTTGTCACTTGGAGTAAGTACAAGACTGAAGAACCATTGATTCTGGCGGCGGCAGCTCAGATGACTTGTTCTATTTGGCTTGCAAAATTGTTCCCGTCTGTGCAGATGAAATCCTTGTGCTCACTGCCATGACTGTGTAGAATGCAGTTATTTTTGAAAAGGATTATCTCTTTTTAGAAGACAAAAGAACCTACTGTATTTCTATGTATTTATTTATTTCCCCTGCAGAACAGAGGAGAAGACTCTTAGGTATAGAAAAGTGTGCAGGTTTTAAAACAAATAAAAGACAGGGACCAGCCAGAAGTTCTGAAGTAATCTGGTCTGATTTATGGAGGAACACAGTTTTATTCAGGTTAATAGATTTATTTGTTTAATCCACATTAAGTGGAACTAGAGCACTGATGTTTCATAAAGACATCAGAGGCTCCCAGAGATCAAGAAACCACCCCTTCTACTGTTGAGCAGTGGCTTGTTTCATTCATTGTACAAAACCCTTCACTTTGTGTTTTCTTTGCACGTATCTGGCTTCAGCCTATACCTGTTAATTCCTGTTTCTGTCTGCTGTTAACAATGCCCATTGGAAACAAAACTGTCTTTACGTGAAGGTCTCCTTGATATGTTAGCACTGTGATCTGCTTCTGATGAATTAAGTAGATTGAACTTTTTCAGTCTCTCACATGGGTATATCTGGCCAGATGTGCACTTCTACCCAACAGATGGCTGTACAGCACTAGCCACCATCCCTTTGGAGTCAGCTCAGAGAAATGAGCCCTTTCACAGTGAAGTTCATCTCATCCCAAAGTGAATCTTTAAACCAGACTGGATAAATGTCCCTCACAGCATTCCTATTTCTCTCTAGCAACAATCAAGGAACCCTGTGCTGGCTACCTCTCATATAACTGCCTGCATTATAGACTTCTGTATTTAGGCAAAATGAATCTGACTTTTGGACTAAGGCATTTTCCCAGCTTTGAATCATTTCCTTGGCGTCCTGCTCTGCACATCACACTGATGAGGCTTTGAAGATCTCTGGCAGATGCATGGTGTTATTGCCTATGTATGAGAGGACTCACTCTCAGGTGCTGGGGATGCACACACGGGCAGTTCGCTGAAAATCTGGTTAGGGAGATAGAGGTGGATTTAAATACTTATGCTGTCCACAGTCTATACTTGCTATTGATTGTACCTTTTTAATGAGTTGCATGTGGCACAGATGAGAAAATGCCTTAATAATTATGGTCCCCTGGAAAAAGAGCAGATTATGTAACTATTGATCTTGATATTTTTGTTCCATAACTGTTTTCCCTTTTTCTGATACTAAAAAGCATTGCTGCATCACAGGTTTCAGCTCCTTCCATCCAGCTTGGTTTCCAACATTAGCCATCCAGCTGTATCTACTCGTACCAAGCTCAGCCACTAGCCCTGCCAGACAAGCTGCCAGGTGTTTTATTGTTAAATAAATTCTTACATCTGTCAAGTTATAAAGCACAGAGCAGTGAATCCATTCTTGATGGTTTTTTTTTTCTCTATCACTTGAAGAAGACATGCTGAGAATTATATACTCTCTGCAACAAATGCCAAAAGATTTGTGTATCTCAGCAGGTTCCCTTTAATTCATACAAAGCATGTTAAGCGTTGGGGTGTTGGCCATCCATCCATCGTGGCTTATTAGGTCTGAAGGAAAGAAGTGTAATGAAAATTCTTTCTCCCGCCCAGCATCTCATCCCTATGTTAAGAATGGCTGGTTGGAATGTTCTCATGTGATAAATATGACTGATATATTTATATATTCCCTACTTGAATGGGTGGCAGGTAGGGCTGAGGAGGAAATTTCAGTCTTTCCGGCTGGGAGAAATAAGGAGTTTTCCCAAGAGAATCCTGCTGTTCCATGCAGGAGTCTTCTACCACAAGCTGCCGGAGCAGCTCAGGTGAGTCCTATCCCCATCTGTCCCTCTCTCTTCTCCCCTTTGTTTTGCTTGTTCTCTCTCCATCCCTGTCTTTTTCTCCCCATCATGCTTACTAGCTCTGATTGCAGATAATTCCAGGAAAATGAACAGCACTTTTGGACAAGTGTTGCCGTTTTTACTTAGCTCTGTCTGTGCCCCCACAGATGTTCAGGCCATGCTAGAGAACCAAGTTTCAGCCTACACTTGTTCTGTCATCTGAACGTCAACCTACTCTTTTCTCATAAACTGGTCCAGTACAGATAATGAAAGCAAATTCTCGTTATGGCATTTATTACTTTGCCTTCTCACTTGCTCTTACCATGTTCTTTTAGGACAGGAAGAAAGAATTACAGCAGAGAAGAGATTCCTCAAAAATAAAAAAAAAAGACATTTCTTGTTGAATTTGCTGTATACTATTGCAGTCAGTGAGCCGAGATGTGCAGGTGAGATCACACCACTCCCCTGCAGCTCCACATTGCTCTAAAAGTGATTTGTATCCATTTAGTTTTAGTTGGTAGGAATCAACTTCAGTTAAGTCAATATAATGTGGGCTTGTGTTGATTTGAGGAGGTTTGCACAATGTGTTGTCCTGGTTTAAATAATCATTTTCAAAATCTTTGGAAGCTGTAGTTAAAAAACAGCTCATAAGCCAGTTTGAGAGCTCTGGATAAACTGAGTATTTTTAGTGGTGGATCATTGCAGGGGTAGTAAAGTCTAGGCAAAAGTGAAAATCTTGTGGGATAAATGTGAAAGTGTTAAAAGCATGAAACAATTCAGTAAGAATTCAAACCGTGTCTGGCATTTTGAAACTAATCTTTACTTAGCTAATGTAATCCTGCTTTTTAAAAAATAAATGTAGTTTGTTCATTTCTTCACTTATTTTTCTGCTTTTTATATCAGAAAATTTTTATGATCATCTGTTCACAACATCACACAAACAACTCTGTGACAATTGGAATAATGTTTCCTTGAGGATTAGGGGAATTTGTAGAAAGAATCATTGCTTCATGTGGGAACAATCAAGCACTCGTTGCAGGCATCTTTGTTGCTTAATTTCTTTGCGCCAGTACCTTGATTTGTTTCTTAAATTTAACAAAGAAGAGTGTGAAGCAACAAAAAAATCTAAAATTACAATGTAACCATATGGAAATATTAAGTTAAAGAAGTCTAAGCACTTAAACCAACTGTTCAGGGTATTTTCCCCTTAATGTGCTTACATAAATCACATTAGTTTTTTATGAGAGTTATTTTTCAAATTTATAGACTTTTTCAGATGGATCTTCATCTCCCAAGGTAGCATATGCAGAGGCTGAGTATGTTTCTGCAAATTAAAGTCTGTGGAATTCAAAGTTTAGCTCTGACACTGGATTTGTGGATGTTATTGCTTAAGCAAGTTATTCATGGGCTTTTGGAAATAGCTTTTACTTTTTAGTGCTCAGCTTTAGAAAGCCGAATTGTCATTTCTGAATATCCAGCATTCAGATTTCGTATGTAACAAGCAATATTTGTGTGGCAATTCTAGAACTGATCAGTACTAAGGCTTCATCCCTAACAAAACCTGAAGGGGAGAAAGATCACTGCCACTATTTGAGCAAACACAGTGCACAGAAGTGTTGCTGTTTCACTGAAATCCCCCTTGTCTGGAAATAGCTTTTTTGGGGGTGTTGTGTTTTAACCCTGATAGTCAGCTCATCTCCTCATGTGGGATAGGGGAGAGAAGGGGAAGGGTAAAAGCGAGAAGATTCGTGGGTTGAGTTAAAAACAGTTTAACAGGTAAAGTAAAAACTGCATGCCAAGCAAAGGAATTCATTCACCACTTCCCATGGGCAGGCAGGTGTTCAGCCATCCCTCAGGAAAGCCGGGATCCATCTCCCTACCTGAGAAGACAAACATCATCACTCTGAATGTACCTTCTTCCTTCTTCTCCCCCAGCTTTATACACTGAGTGTGACCCCAAATGGTCTGGAATATCCCTTGGGTCAGTTGCGGTCAGCTGTCCCAGCTGTGTCCCCTCCCAACTCCTTGCTCCCCTCCAGCCTCCTCGCTGGTGGGGTGGGGTGAGGAGCAGAAAAGCCCTCGACTCTGTGTAAGCTCTGCTCAGCAGTAATGAAAACATTGGCTTTCAGCACAAATCCAAAACACTGCAGCACCATATGAGCTGCTATAAAGAAAATTAACACTATCAAAGGAAAAAAATATACATGGGAATATCTTATGATTTAGAAATATAATATTTCTAAAAATTATTTCTAGCTTTGATGAATTGTATTAATACAATGTTTATCTAGTAATACTTAAATATCATGTAAATGTATATTAATTGTATTTTTATCTATATATACTATTTCTAATTTTGCTAGGAACGTGTGCTGAATGTGCCCTGAAAGTTCAGAAAGCAACTCAAAACTCTCCAAAATTTATTACAATATTGAATGCTATTTTGACATTGATTTGGAGATTTGGGGATGATCTAGTTCACCTGTTTTGAATTTTGCATTATTGTGAAAATCAATGAGAATCTCTCGAGTGCATTTGGGAGCCATGTGGGCTGACTGGTAGCCCTGCAGAGAGCTCCCATAGAGTTGGCAGGTTCTGTGCTTGCAGATCAAAGCATGTTGAAGGCCTAAGGAGAAGCGTCAGATGCTCAGTTAGAAGTCAAGAAGCAGAAACCAGACAAAGCACAGGGTTCTAAGTACCTCACACATCCTGCAGCCAAAAAAGATTTTGCCTTGGAGCTCTTGAATTCACCTTTAACCAACCTTTTTGCATGACTCCTTATGCAGGTATGGGAGTATTCTAGAGTCACAACTTGCCTTGTACTTCCTAGGTACAACTCTAACTTCACTGTATCCAATGAGAGACAGTGTCTGAAAAGTGAATCTAAATATATTCAGAAGGTGAAAGTTCATCACAAGGCTAGTGAATAAGCAGCACGAACAAGGAGGTGTGCTATCAGCTACACCTGCCTTTTGGACAGAGGATGGGTCCTGATTCATACTTCAGTCAGTGCTTAAGCATCTTTGAACGCTGGTTTTAACACTCTGTCTCACCCTGGTGAGACTTGGAAGCTCTTCAGAGAAAGGAGAACAAAGCTTCACCAGAAGGTCAAAGTAAGCACCAAGGAGGTTTTGTCCCACCTTTGATATCGACAGTGACCCACACAAAGACTCAGCCCCTAGCAGCTGTGAGAGGGGGCCATTAGCTGCTGCCCCTCAGCAATGCTGAGGGATAGACACCACCTCTGGAACATGCTCCTCCAAGAGGATTGACTCCTTAGGGCTGGGGTTTGTTACGTGTATGAAGCCTTTTCTCTTGGCTGAGACATCATCTAACAACTTAACTTCTGAACAAGCTCAAGGCCTAACATTTGCCCTCTGAGGCAGCAACCAGGCCAATTTTTAGGCCTTGAGGGTGTTAGTCCTAGCTAGGACATGAGAGCAGTGGGATGAGAGCTTTTCCAGGCCAAATCCAAGCCCCTCCTGTAACATCTCCTTCTTGAGGGCAGTGGGGTGTTATCCATCACTTGCTATCTTTACCCAAGACTGAGAGTTTAGGCTGGCTCTCTGCCCTTCTAAGGGGACTCATGCTCAGCCAGGAGCCATGTGCTTGATTTGGGAAGCACTGATGATGAAACACTGCTGTACATCATGCAGGAGTTCAGCAGAGATGATCACAAAGGCTCTTGCTGGCCTTACAGCCACTATTTACCCTCTTTTGGCCTACATAATGCCTGCTAGCATCTAAGCCTTCACTGACTCAGGGTTCCTCTGACCTTAGTTTCTCAAGCGTCACACCCTTGAAAAGCCTCACAACTGCCTGGATCTGGGTTTTAACTACTTTGCTTGCTAGCTGTAGTCTAGTTCCCACACCTTAAAAAACGAGCATTTCCATTTAATTTCAGGCTGTCATGGCTATGAAGTGTTTTGAATAACCAAATCCTCTCTTTGTTTTCTTCTCTGACATGGGTGGGTTGAACTGGCCAGTGCACACAAAAAACCACAGCTACCCAACTCACTGTGTTGGGGATGTGAGCTGCTGATTGTGCGCGTCACTCGGAGACGATGTGGACGTACAGAGATAAGGGGAGAGGTATTGCATGGTTACACAGGATGTTTTTCAGCTTTGAGATCCAGTCTTCTGCTTCCTATTTATTTTGGGGAACAGTTTATTCTCTTTGTTTGCCTAAGGAGTCAAACAGAGCTGTAACTCCCAAACTGCAGGGTTGGAAGTACATCCTGAATGGGGCAGTTACCTGGATTACATTTCAGTGAGACAAAACCCACTGCTGTGTGCTAGAGAAAAGAGCAAATTCCTTTCCCATTTTAATGGCAGGTGACATCTGTACTGCCAAATGGTCTGCTCAATAAGCTTTTTAAAATAATCACCTCAGTGTAGCCCAGATCTCATTCCCCTCTCCTTTTCCTCTAGCTGCTATGGAGAGGGAAGGGCTGTGCTGTGCTGGAAGGGCAGCAGAATTACAGTGCACAGTAACAGCAGCCAGATTCCTTCAGCTTAAATGGCATTAAAATAAATTCTTTCATTGCAAGAAAAGCAAAACAGGGAAGGATAAGAGGAAAGTCTGTGTGAGGGAGCACGGCATGTTAACTATCTGAGTCTGTGCTGTCCTCTGCAAAGGGAAGTTTCATGGGAGACAGTTCTCTTAGAAATGCAGAGGTGTGACAGAGCTGAAAGCTCCGATGCATCAGTGCTTGTCCCAGTGGGCTTGTTGTTGCATTATAGCTGTGCTGCTTTAGACTGGTTAAAACAATCTGCAAATTTATTCTAAAGTTGTTGCCTTGATGTTGCTAGGGAACTTGATGTGTTGAAGCCTCCTCTTTTTGTAGTCTTTCCACTTTTTCATGCTTCTCCCATCTCCAGGAAAGATCTTTGAAACAGCTTGAGACACTCATTCTTCTTCCTCACAATACCCATGGATGAGCATTTTGTCAGCCTCACAGGTCTCCATGAAGAACTATCTCTGCAGCTCACAGCCCCCTCCTCTCTCTGCATCAGGTGTTGGAGAACACCTGAAAAGTTTCAGACTCAGTGGGAACTGAAAGAACATCCAAAGATGTAACCCTCCATAGATAAAGAACTCAAATACATCCATGGATCTCAGTTGTGGTTTTTAAAGTTACTTAAGAAAATGGGAGCTTTAAGATCCCAAACTTCTTAGACAAATAAATTCCCTTTATCCCTGAGTCTTCCTTTATTTTCCTTTTCTTTTTTCTTTTTTTTTCCCTAATTTTTCCCAAATTTCTGCATCTACAGACACTCTTCAAAATCTACCCATAAATATGTTTCCAGCCTGGTAGTCCATATTGTTCTGACACTGAATAGTGCTCCAAGTGGTAGGTAAGTCATTTGCCAGGAAGACTGTGCAATAAGCCCCACTTCTCTTTTCTTCCCTGGGCACCACACAGCTGCAGACAGGGTGCTCGGGTAATGACAGGGTGCTTCTGCAAACAACCGGCTGTGAAGTGACACATTCCTGTCAGCGGAAAACTCTGCAGATGTTCTTTAATCTCTCAAACATTTCTGTGCCACCCTAGCAGGGAGACCATCCTTGTTATAGCACATCTGAGCAACTTTGTTCTTTTCCAGAATATGCTACAGCACAACTTTATGTGCCATGGCGAGCTGCACCAGGCAGACAAACCTGCTGACTGAGACACCACTGGACACACAGATTTATTCCTGAAGAAAAGGTTGAACAAGATAAAGTCATCGTGGCAGCGTAAAGGTATCCGAGGCTCCAGGGAACACGAACAAGCTGCAGGGTAAAGCCAGTCACCATCAACAGCTGAGCGGGTAATTCACAGCAAACCACAGCTTTGATTAAGTGCACCCTTTTCCCAGCCGCAGAGAAATTGTTAAAGCTCTTGGAAGTTCCCTACTTGCTTCTAGTAATTACAAACTGAGCCCTTTATGCAGAAGACCAGTGAAAGAACTGTGCATCTGTGAAATGCCCTGAAGCCCTGGAAACAGAGTATGTCACAGCATTCAAGGTATTTCAGAGACTTTGAGGACTTTGTCACTGCGTGAATTCCATCTACTTTTGAAGTCTTGCCTTTTGCAGTCAAGAGAATAAGGAAGAACTATCCTTATATCCTGTCTCTAAAGGCAGGAGCCCGGCAAAAGGAAAGCAGCATGCCAAGTGCACGAGCAACAAGGCTGGGAGACATGAATTGTGTCATTATTTTCTTCATAAAGATTAAAGGTCATCTGTGCTTGTCCCCTCCATGAATGGAGCATGTAGAGACATACAGACACCCAAACAAAGTCCATAGCTACTGCAGAGCCAATGTCTCTGTGTAAGTAATATCCACATTCCCTGATCATCCAGCCATTCCTACACGTTGGCTTCCAGTCTGGTTGTACTCTGGAGCCAGCAAACTTCAAGCACTGCAAGAACCAGCTCACACGTGGGTATGGATTTAGCCGAAGATCACCAGGGAGCCCACATCACCATAGTAACTGCATGCTGTTGCATTAATTTCAGCAAATAAATGAAGCTTGTAAGTCAAGGGGTGTATATGCAGAACAGTGCAAGAGCACACAAAGAAACTGCAAGAGTCCTGAATGAGGCAGCCAGGCTTTCCTGGCTTCTTTATCCTGCTTTTCAGAAGGATTAATTGTCTGGTTGGAAGACTCCATTAATATGATTAGCCTGCTTTCAGTATTTGACATGGTGTTTTCAGACGTGACTCAGGTATATCTGCACAGCACAACATGACACATGTAGGACCAACCAGAATTATGAAAAAGCTTCTACAGCAATGTGCACAGTTTCAAAAACTGAGGTTGTAGAAAAATTTAGCAGGTTTGAGTATTCCCCTTCTGCCTGGTGATGTTTGTTTAGGAGCTTTTACATATTGATAAAGATGGGATGAATTGTTCTTTATGAGGAAAGCGAGAACTTACCTAAGGTGGGCTGGGATCCTCATTTTGTTGCCAAAAGCCCACCCACTATTCTTTAAAAAATGAAACAAAAAATACTCACCAGGGGCAAACACAGGTATGAAGTTCTAGTTCACCCAAGCTGACTTAAAGACAGCCTGGCTGGGAGGGGAGCAGTCAAGCACTTGGCTTGTTGGCCTCTCTGACTGCCTAAACTCGTCTGTGTCTGCAGGGTGTTGACTTCCCCTTTAGCCACAGGTTTGCAGAAGTGTTATAAAAAAGGAGAATCTGACTAATCCAGGAACTCTGGCATCAGAAGAAAAGCATTTTTATTGGGTCTGTCTGAGACTGAGTTCATTTTCCCATGGCAGCCCTCACAGTGCTCTGCTGGGCATTGATAGCTGGAAAGGAGTTGGTAACACAGCAGCGTTTGACTCCTGCTGAGCAGAGCTGGCACAGCATCAGCACTGTCTCACCAGCACTCCCCCATCAAGGGGCTGGGAGTGGGCAAGATCCCGGGAAGGGACACAAGCAGGCAAGCTGACCCAAATTAACCAAAGGGATATTCCATACCAAATGACATCAGCTCTGATATAAAAGCTAAGAAAAGAAGAATGAACAGGGTGTATTCTTTATTTACAATATTTGCTGTCTGGAACAACTGCTACACACGCTGAAGTCCGGCTTCCTGGGAAGTGCATGAACATTACTTGTTGGTAGGAAGTAGACAATACAATTATTTTTATTATATTTGCTTCAGCACATGTAAACTTTTGCTTTAGTAAATTGCCTTATCTCAACCTATAAGTTATTTTCCATCTTATTTTCCCTCAGCTGAGAAGGGGGAGTGATAGAGTGGCTGGATGGGCACCTGGTGTTCAGCCAAGGTCAACCTACTACAACATCAAAAAGAATGAAGATGAATGGAAGTATTGGCATCAATAATAAATACTCTGAAGATGGCAGACGTTGCAGAGATGGGGCATCCACAACTTCTCTGGGCAATCTGTTCCAGTGCCTTACCACCTTCACACGGAAGAATTTCTTCATAATGTCTAATTTAACCTACTCTCCTTTAGTTTAAAGACATTGCTACTTGTCCTATGTCCATCTACCCATGGAAAAAGTCCCTCTCCAGCTCTCTTGTAGGCCTCCTTTAGTTACTGGTAGGTGCTTTAAGGTCCCTTGAGAACCTTCGCATATCCAGGCTGAACAGCCCCAACTATCTCAGCCTTTATGCATAGTAGAGGTGCTCCAGCCCCTGATCTTCACCCTATTCAGGACTCACTCCAAGAAGTCCACATCCTTCTTCTGTTGGGGACCCCAGAGATGATGCAGCACTGTAGGTGGAGTCTCTTGAGAGCAGAGTGGAAGGAAAAATTCATCTTGACTTGTTGCTCACACTGCTTTAGATGCAGACCAGGGTACAGTTGGTTTCCTGGGCTGCTGATCACATTGCCAGGTCATGTCAAGCTTTCCAACGACCAACACACACAGGCCCTTCTCCTCAGGGCTGCTCTCAATCCATGCTTCTCCCAGCCTGTGTTTGTGCTTGGGGTTGCCTTGACTCATGTGTAGGACCTTGCATTTGGCCTTGTTGGCCACCCTGTGTTGTCTTGTTTTTGTGTTTGAGTTTGTCCAGGAGCTCACCCAAGTCTGTCCGCCAGACCACCAAAGGAATTGTGTGTCTGAGCCTGATAGCAATGCATCCACCCAGAAGTGGGGCAGGATACAGCTATCATGCTCACAGCTGCCCGAGAAGTTCCTCCATCCCTGATATTTTGGCAGTGACTTGGGAACACCATCTGAATGAGGGCTCTGGGCTGCCAGCAGCCTTAAGCCTCTGCTGAGTGCAGAACTCCACTGGGATGATGTTCATAAAAAATGGGAGTTAGTGTGAGAACAACCCTCAGCCATGATATTCCTTTGAGTGTTGTTTGGGAGTTTTTTTCAGCTTACTGGAAACTCGAACAGCATCTAAATAACTACTGGTTGGAGAATGCATTTTGTGGGGATTTAGCTGCAGAGGCCATGAAGGTAGTTTGGAACATCCCTAACCTGTGATTCACATAGACCAGATGAACTCTGCAGCCTGATTCATTATCAAGAGTATTCTGATCATGTCATCTTTGTTTATGTGCAATATAAGGAAGTGGGTTTGTTTCTTTTTATTTAAAAAAAATGTTGTGTCCACCAGCCTGATTTCTTTTCCCTGCAAAGCTATCCATTTTCCAATAAACCCTCCAGCAGCACAGGCAGTGATAATTCAGGTCACAGGTTTTGACAGAGAAACCACATTGTCAGCAAGTCGCTGCTAATGAAAATGGTTTTTCTTCCTTCTTGTGCATTTCTTCTCATGTCCAGACCTCCACTGCTTGGAGTGGGAGTAAAAGATTTGTTGCAGCAGTATCTTAGGAACCCTCTAAATCTTTGCGTGGGGCTGTCCTTTTGCTGAACTTTTAAATCCACAAAGCAGGAGGTGCATTAAGGATATGAGCAAGGTGAACAGCAAAGTCACACCCCACACTGGGAAGTCTGGAGGAGGCATCATGCAAGAGAGGAAATTTCTGAGGGCATCTCCAGGATCTTTGCACAGGCTGAATGAGGATGTGGAATGGTGGGAGCAGCACAGCACAGGGCAAGTCCTGGCTTCCACACAGAAATTCAGGGGTGTTTTGGCTGCCCCTCAGCTGGAGTGGCGGAGGGAAGGACACTTTCTTCCAGTTGCTCCCACTTGCACAGGGATAGGCGAACATATGACAATGAATTTACAGAAAACCTGACATTTTTCAATCACATCATGATGTTCCACTCCAGAATCAGTGCACCCAATGTCTGTTTTGTCAGAAAATTAAATCAAAAGAGCTCAAACGAGGGTCAGAAGATAACTAGACATCAGGTCTTGTAATGCATTGACTTCAGCACCCGTGTGAGGATCCCGGGAGCTCAGGGCTGACTTGAGGCCATAGATAGGTTCTTGGAGGCAGTCAATTGCTGCTGCCAATGTCATCTCTATAAATCAGCTATATCTCAATTGATTTCAGTGACATTCTGCTGGATTTATACCTGAGAGCAGACACTGACCTTAAGCACATGGTCTGAACAGGGCCATTCCCACTCAGCTGAAACATTTGGAGGTTTTCCAATGCCATTTGATTGGCATTAAGACTCAATCCACAATGGGAGAGTATATAATAGCCTGAGAATAGAATCAAATAAATCTAATCTGGGTCAGATCCTCAGACAGGGATGTTGATGGATCATAAGCCAGCTCGGTGCAGGTTTTAACTAAAAATAAGGACACGGCTCTTTAAATGTCACTGTGAAAGGCCCATATTTGATTACATGATAATAATATTTTAATTTGAACTTGTTCCTCAACAGCACATGTCTTCCTTGCTCATTAAAATTAATAAGCTACTTTCTCTGGGAAAGACAATGCCCACACCTGTGTTTCAGGAGGAAGGTGACAAGAAAACAAGGACGACATGACAGTTTCAGGAATGCTCAAAGACCTTCTTTGCCTTAAAGCAATGCACAGAACAATTTTGCACAGCTCCTTAGCTGGAGCAGTTCTCTCCCTTGGGCTTTCCAGCCTCTAATTTCTATGACCCTGTGAATTTAGTGTACACACAATGCGTGACTGATGCTTCTACATGGAAAAAAACACATTAATTTTTTATTCTCACCAACCACAAAACTGAAAAACTGCTCCCAAGATTGTGTGAAAGTTCATCCCCAGAAAGACATTTGACTTTGGTGGGTGGAGTTGATCACAGATAAGGTTAGAGAAGGCAGGAAGGAGGGAGGCAGCAAAGCGTTCGCTAGATTTGAGGAGTAATTACACATTTTGCTTTAGGAAGACAGGAGATTGGTGGGATGCAAATGGAGGGGATAGGAAGGGAAGAAGGGCTATGGAATCCACAGATCAGACAGACTCATGACTGATGGTTACAGCTGCTACCACATCCCAGAGTTTATAGCTGTGCTTTCCCTTTCCTTCTTTACTTGGCCTTTTCTGCTGAGGCAGTGATGTTGGGCTGCCAGAGATGAAAATCATTTCCTATCTGTACCTAGAGGTGTGCTGGCAGTGGTAGTGGTTGCTATTGGGGGAGGCTGGATCCAGCAGTCAGGGGCAGGTGAGTCTGGCTCAGCTCCGTGCCTCAGATTCCAGCAGCATCCAGGCTGAGCACGCATTCCCTGCAGGCACACGCACACACAAAGGGCACACAGCTACACACCACATATTTACCCACGTACAGAAATCCTGGACACATGGGTTACAGACACACAGAGAGCACACATGACCACGGTAAACATCAATGCTGGCACTTGGAGACACAAGTCCCTGGGATCACAGCCCCAGTTCAGTTGCTATTACAGATCAAATCGCTCACACAGAAAGCTCTCTGGGACTCCCCTGGTCTCTCCAGCCTCCTTTGGTCTTGACCTCAAAGGCTCACTGACCCCCTTGCTCCCAGGCCATGTCACCTACTCCTTGGCTGGTCCAGCTCCAGCTTCACTGGTGACCACAGACTCACTCCCACACTCACACTCACTCCAGTTGCTGTGCCACCGACACAGAGATCCCATGGCTCCTGGTCCCATTCCAGCTGCTGCACTTGGATCCGTCCCCATATACAAGCAGAGAGTCTCTCACACGGGAAAAGGGGGTTTAAATGAGGTTTAAAATAGTGTTTATTAAGAAGACAGGACAGATAGCATTCATGAGGCACAGAGCATGGCCAGGCAAACCTAGTGTCCAGCAACCTGTTTACACTTGACCAGCCACTTTATCCCCTTATCCCTCTATTTTCCAATGTTTGTTCCTCCCTAATCCTTGCTAATGCTTTCCTTTCCCTGCCTTTGGTTACCCTCCCTCACCACAAGCTGTATTGGTTTGGCACGGCCTGGTTTTTGATAGCAGGGGGCCGCAAAGATGGCTCCTGCGAGAAGCTGCTG
>VWPU01005945.1:0-100977 GCA_013398955.1 Callaeas wilsoni
TGCCGCCCGGCGGCCGTGCCGGGCTCAGGGCGGCCGGAGCCGGCCGCCAGCGCCCGAACCGCGCCCGGCACGGGAGGGCGGACATCGTCCCCTCTGCTCTGCCCTCGTGAGACCCCACCTGCAGGGCTGCGTCCGGCTCCGAGGCACTCGGCACGGGAAAGACCCGTTGAAGCAAGTCCCGAAGAGGGACGCAAAGATGATCAGAGGGCTGGAGCATCTCTCCTGTGAAGACAGGCTGAGAGAGCTCGGGATGTTCAGCCTGAAGAAGAGAACGCTCTGGAGGGACCTTACACCAGCTTTTTACTGTCTAAAGGGGACCTGCAAGAGAGCTGCAAAGGGACTTTCTACATGGGCATGTAGTGGTAGGACAAGGGGGAATGGCTTTAAACCGGAAGAGGGTGGATATAGACCAGATGTAAGGAAGATATTTGTTACTGTGAGAGTGGAACAGGTGGTGGGTACCCCATCCCTAGAAGTGTTCAAGGCCAGGCTGGATGGGTCTCAGAGCAACCTGATCTAGTTGAAGATGTTCAGCAGGATGCTCTGCCCTGGAATGTGGTCAAGCAACTTGGACGATGCCCTGTTTACAAGGCTATCAGTGGTGGACTGAGAGAGGACGTCAAGGTGGTTTTGGTGTTGAATTATGATAAAACCAGTCTGACACACCAACCCCAAATTAACATTCTGACAGAGAGGTAAAGATTTGGCAGATAAGCTACTAAGCTGACCTGGAGATATATGACTGGGAGTCAGTCACTTTACACTACAAAAGTCCAGTCCACTTTCATACAGTTAGGTTCTTCTAACATATCCCTTCTTGGAGTGTGTATGAAGACTCCTCCTTTGGATGAGAAGACCTCTCAAAGTTAGTCCTTGAGAGTGAGTGAAAGACATTTTGCCCATGGTTGTTGGTATGGGTGAGTTACATCAATCTCTACTTTAATAACTATTTCTTGTTGCTAGTTTTAATAGAATTGTTTTAATATAGTTGCTTTGATAGAGTGCACTGTACTATCCTATCGTAGTAGTTTTAGCTTCTGTAGTGTGTAGTAAATAATTCATTTTGTCTAATCATTTATCGTAATGAATCATTCATTTTTATATATCTGGTTTGCCATCATTTATCCTACAGAACGAAGTTGTACAAAGGTTCAATCACACCTCTATAATTTCTTAGACTTAAACCACTGACAGTCTGAGGCTAACACTGGGTCCAGCCGCACCTTGGCTCCTCTCTGAGAAGGAATTTGGAAAGCAAGGGGGTCCTTTCTGCACTTCCTGACTCAATGGGTGGGCTTCTCTAATAAACTTTGTCTGCAGCTCCCACTCCCACCCATGACAGGAAGTTCCTGCTTATTGCAGGGGGATGGACTAGATGGCTGGTTTTAAAGGTCCCTTCCAACAAACTATTCTATGTTCCTATGACTCACTGGTGACATATGAACTATAAATATCCCAGGCAGGTAAGAAGCAGTGAAAGACACGCCCTGTCAGGTCATGGTGACTGGGTGATCTTTTATTATGGCCTAGGTAAGCCTTGTTTTTCCCAGTCCTGGTATTAGCAAGGCCCTACTTTTGCACTTCTCACCTTGACTTTGCTCAGGTAACGCAAAGTACAGGACCCTCTCTGTACACATACACCCTATTTTAGAGGACAGAGCAAAGCGGCATAAATAATGAACCTTATTTATAAGCATGGCCTAAACTAGGGAGTGAGGGAGGCACTAAGTTGACAAATCCAGGCCATAAAATTAGCCTAACCTGCTACGTTTAGCCTCAAAAGACAAAATCAACAGAGTGCAACAGCTGAACAGTTGACCTGCACCAAGATAAAGTCAAGGATTTTAGCACATCAGATGTGATCCTGTCTGGTTTGTAAGGAAGTGGCTCAACACAGACATCGATTTCCAGTGCTGAAAGGTTTGGTCCATCCAGGCTTACAGAGATCACTGATGAGCCACTGTAATGGATGTGTTAGAGATGGCAGTGTAGGTGATACAGCATTTCCACTTCGCAGAGCATCTGTTTACGTACAAATGTCAAATGTCTGTTTGGCAAACACAGGCACACTTTGCATTGTGCCAAAAATTCAGCCTGTAAAGCTTTAAAAAAGAGTAAGTAAAGTTTACAGATAGCTACAAAGACTAATGCAAGCATGCAGTAAGAGTACTTTTGACTTTTTAGTACAGTGGGGTATAATTTTCATGCAAAATATTACAGTGATATCTCTGAGCTTTTTGCAGTATTTCTCAGTACAAGTGGGAGACTCGGGCAAAGATATATCTTCTTACAGCCAAAGAGAGAGGCAGGTTTGAATTTTTGCAGGTCACTTACAGTGAGGGATTAAGAATGAAGATATAAATTTCTGCTAATGTTTATCAAGACTGACTTGAATTACAGATGAAGTAATCACTATGCAGCTTTGGAATTACTTTGGTTAATATGAAGGCTGGGTTCTGCTCTAGCTAGATTTTTAACGGGTTTTTTTTGGCGGTATGACTGTGTCGCAAATGGTTTTGTTTACATGTCATTTTACAGAACATTTCTTCTTAACACAATTCAGTTCAAAGCTTGATTCACATAAGAGGTCATAGAACCAAGGCCTAATCAGGAAATATTTAAGAGACTAAAGTAGAAGACTTATTTTTGAAAATTAAAAACTTAGTAACAAGACATAGGAATATTTAGTCACTGTTCATGTCTTTCTGAATCAAAACCTACCAAAATCCATTTTCTTAATCAGTGCTTGTACAGCTGTGCAAGAATAATGATTTTTCCCAGGGCAGCAGGACATTGCTTTGATATTCTGCTCATATATAAAACTGTTAAATTTAGACAAAGAAGATTGAAGGGGGCATAGCAGTAATCTTCACACCCCAAAAGACAGCTGCAAAGGGAAAGAAATAATCTCTTTTCACCAGGGCTAAGTGCAGAGAGAGTAAGAAACATGCTGATACTGCATCACCAGACAAAGCCACTTTCTCCAGCATTTGGCAGTGCTGCAGTAAACATTGAACCTGATGATCTTAAAGGTCTTTTACAATCTAAATGATTCTATGATCCTATAATGCCTCCGTGGCACAAGCCTGTGTCATGCCTGCAGGTTGTGTGTTACCGCCTGGGTCCCTACCCTCTTCCAAATGGTTTGTTTTTTCGTAGGGAACCTTCTGAGGTAATGAACACTGGGACAGAGTGTCTTAGGAGATTGTAATGTGTTACATCATTGCAGGTTGCTAAGGACAAATAAGAGGAACTTTGGCCAATGAAGCTGACACTTGCATGGCTGAGAATTGATGTGAACGGCCTTTGCTGGGCCTGCCTGGCAGTACAGGCTTTGCTACATGTAAAACAGGGAACTTACTCCAAGCAGGCTGGGAGATGCCACAGAGGCTACAGAATCCCTTACCACTTCTGCCCTTGCAGCCAGCCAGCTCTCCTAGGCTGGTTTTCCAATTATCAACAGGGACTGTGACGGCACATTCGGCTGTGACTGCAGACAGATACCTTCAACAGCTGGTGATGAGCCAGGCCAGAGGTGATTTCTAGGCATTGCTTCCTTCCTTTTAGGAAACTTGCTCAAGTAGACCTAATGTGCAAAACACTATCCTGTTGCTGCTGTCCTGGAAACAGAATACTATTTTCCAGATAAACATTACATATAAAATTGAGATGTAAAAGGCAGCAGGTTACATACAAAGTATTTAAATTTTTATCTACAGTCACTTACAGGATTGGAATCAAATTAATTTTTTGCTTATGGTTTGGTTAATTTGTTGTATTTTTTTTCTTGTTCCCTCAGTTACTTCCTGAAATAAAAACAAATGCCACCTATTTAATGTCACAGAATCACAGAATCAATTAGGTTGGAAAAGACCTCTGACATCAAGCCCAATCTGTGACCAAATACCAAGTCAACTAGACCATGGCACTGAGTGCCGCATCCAGTCTTTCCTTAAACACCTCCAGGAATGGTGACTCCANAAGAATGGTGATCACCTACTTAAGCAGTCCATTCCAATCTAATCACCCTTTCAGGGAAGAAATTCTTCCCAATGTCCAATCTAAACCTCCCCCAGCACAGCTCAGGGCCACGTCCTCTTGTCCTGTCACTTGTTGCCTGACAGAAGAGGCCGACTCCCAGCAGGCTACACCCTCTTTCCAGGGAGTTGGAGAGAGCGATAAGGTCACCCCCGAGCCTCCTTTTCTCCGGGCTAAACAACCCCAGCTCCCTCAGCTGCTCCTCATCAGACCTGTGCTCCAGACCTTTCACCAATTCCGTTGCCCTTCTCTGGACTCCATATCATCCATTTGTTTTGCCGCTGGCTTACTGTTTGGTTTGTTGTTTTTGTTTTTTTTCTCCTCCCACCGTTCCCTTGGTTACTTCCCGAGATAAAAACAAACGTCAGCTGTTTAATTTCTCCCATTCGCGTTACGGCCAGCCCGGCGCTGCCCCTCAGGCCCCGGTTAGGGGCGGCCCGGCGCGGGCTCCGCCGCCGCGCCCCGGCAGGCTCCGCACGCCGCCGGCGAGGCCACGGCCGCCCCGATGACATCACCGGAAAGGCGGGTCAGCCCCGGCCAATGGGCCGCCTGACGGCCGCGGAGGAGCGGGGAGGATCCGGAAGGTTTCGCAGTCGGAGCGTTGCTGCCCCGCGGAGGGACCCCGCTGCTGCCGCCCGCCCGCTCTGCGTGCTCGATGGACTCGGTGGGAGTCGCCGCCGCCGCGCCCGACGCCGGGCCGGGCCCCGCCTGGCAGAGCAAGGTGAGCGCTGTGCCGGCACCCCGCGGCCGCCGCTGTCCGGGCTCCGGGGAGGTGGAGGAGCCGTAGGAGGAGGACCGAGGCCGTGGAGAGAGGGCTGCGAGGTGGTGCCAGCACCACCGGGGTCACGGTCACTCGGCAGAGCGACCCGAGCGTGGTTTGCTGCTACCGGCAGTCATCTCCTTGGTGCCGAGAGCTGCTGTGACAGCCTGATAACTGAGTTGCTTCCCTCCGAGGGAGTCGGAGCTGAGTGAGCTTGGTTACCCCGGCGGTAGGCAGCGAGTCCCAGCTTGCTTGGACTCGTCATTCCTCAGCCCCCGCCTCCCTGGGCGAGGTGTGTGTGTCTCTCTGCGGTTTTGAGGGCATGTTTTACGATGGCTGACCTTTCAGGGCTCTAGAAGTAGGGGAGGAAGCTGTGCGTAAGCCACTTCTGTTGGGTTATTGCAAGAAAAAATTTATATAGGTTGTGTGTCTGCTTGTATGCAAAGTTCCTGGGAAGACTTTACCCTTGTCTTTAGAGAGTACCGACACTGACAAACTGACTTTTTTTCCTTCATTAGTAAGTGATTATCAACAATTTTTCAACCGCAGTTCTACCTATTGACTTTATGAAACTACTCTTTGAGTAGTTCCCCAAGTATCTGTAGAAGAGCACTTACAAGATTACATGAGCTTATTTTGGAGCCAGCAATAGCTAATTATCCTGATTATTGTGTTGCCACTGCACAAGGCTTGCTGACTTGAATAAAATGTTTATTTACAGTGTCCGTGGGGAACCCCTAGCACAACATCAATATCATGTTCTCTTGCTGATGTAATGAGTGAACAGCTGGCAAAAGAATTGCAGCTGGAAGAAGAAAATGCTGCTTTTCCTGAAGTGGTTGCGTAAGTTTAAGTCCTGGATTAGTGATCTCCATAGTTGTGATGCCGTCTTCTCTCTCTTGTGCATTTTCTTACAATGTGCTCAGTGCATAGCAGTATAGTAAATGATTTGCCTGTTGCCTCCTAACTCTGCTTCTTCAGCTCTTCAGTGCAGATGGCTTCCCCAGCTAAAAGTCTTCCTTAGGTTCTCTTATCTGTTGCTCTTCCTTCTTTCTTGATGTTTTCTTTGCACTTTCTGGGGGTGTTAACATAGTCAGAGAATCTATATTCAGAGAAATGTCAGAAATGTTTTTTTTCTACCCTTTTAGGGGCTCTTGTTAACAGTGTACAATGTTATTTTGAGAAGTATCAGGCATATCACCTGTATCCTCCTACTACTTGAAAGCTCTAAACGCAGGCCAAGAGCTTACTAGTTCTAAAATTGCACAAATTTTGAGTATCTTTCCTGTGAAGCAGAACAAATCAACACTATTTGGAATGTTTTAAACATGTAAATAAGTATACACATGCATACACTTGTATGTCTTCTTTCTTTTTCCTGAAGGACATCTTTAAAATAGAGCTTAATGCTTCTTGCAGAATGGTAAACAAGCAAAAGTTTAAGTAAAATTTGCATTGTAAATGAGTGGCAAAGAGAAATGAAGTCATGATCTATTAATATTTAGTGTTGGCTTGGGGAGGAGGCAGACAGCTGAGATCCATTCCTTTTGGTGCAGCTCTGCATGAAGTCTGTTGTATAGAGTGGTGAAGTGGTATAAAGCAGTGTTTCTGCTTAGATTGCTGTGTTTAATTTTTTAAAAATTTCTGTTTTCATCTTATATAGTGCTGCTGAAGGACCGTTTATTACAGGAGAAAATATCGACACTTCTAGTGATCTAATGCTAGCTCAGATGCTGCAGATGGAATTTGACAGGGAATACGATGCACAGCTTCGGCGTGAAGAGAAGAAGATCAATGGAGATAGCAAAGGTACCTTCATCAGAAGGAATGTTTTTGCTTTGGAGCTCTTCTTGGCACTTAGCTTAAATTGACAGAGCTGGGAGGAAGCAACAAATGCCTGATAATCACAGACATGCTTTTTTGTTTTGTTTCTCAAGTCTCCATATCCTTTGAAAATTATCGGAAAGTGCATCCCTATGACAGTGACAGCTCAGAGGATGAGGTCGATTGGCAGGATACCCGTCATGATCCATACCGAGCAGGTATGTGACAGCTTTAAACAATACAATTTCTTCAGTCAATAGACCTGAGAATATGACATAGTTAAATTAGGTCTTGTTTTAGTGTAAGGAGACACACCAGCGGCATTTCAAATCAGGTCACCTCAATGGGAGGTGTCAGCAGGAGGTTGGGTGGGTAACTTCAGGCTTCTGTCTGCCAGTATATTGGCTTCAGTGGCTGAATCTGGCAAAATAATTAGTGTACATGGGAAGTGTTGTGGGATGCACTTACCTGTCATCTATGTTTGAATGGTATGGTTACATATCATCTGCACATCATATTGAATGCTCCTGTCTTAGCATGCCAGAATTGTGTCTGACACCCCAGAGAAGACAGAGAGGTAAGTTGTAGCATAGCCAAAGATATGGCTTAGGATATTATTAGATATATCATGCTTAGGATAAGAGAAGACTGTATTAAGATCATACAATTGACGTAATTTATTCTATTTTATAAATAAAATTATCTTACTTTTATGGACATTGTGGGACTTTTATGAGCATTGGGTATGTTTGTTTAGGTGTAAAGTTTGGTTTATTGTTCTCACTTCTGGCAGATAAACCTACTACTACACCAAAAAGGGGTTTCATAGGAAAAGGAAAAGACATTACTACGAAACATGATGAAGTGGTATGTGGAAGAAAAAACACTGCTCGCATGGAAAATGTAAGTGAAAACTTAGGGAAACTTATTTTGTGTGTAAAACTAGAATGCTGCAATTCAGCCAAAGAACTAATGCTTGTCCACCAGTGCTGCTGGGTAGGGTGCTGACTTTTATTGTTTTCCTGTCTGTGAAAGCAATGCAGTCTTTGCTTTATTGGTCATTCACATTGGCAGTTTGAGTTTTGTGGGTTTTCTGTTTAATAATAGTTTGTTATTGAGCAGTTCAAGAATTTGCACAGAGCTGTTTGGGCAAAACGAAACTATCAGCAAGTTTGGCACACAGGGAAATAAAACACGAAAGCTATTTTTGAAAAGCATAGATGTTGTGCAACCTTTCTCCTAGTTAATTTTGTCTCATAAGCCAAGTAACTTATTTTCAGTCAATTGTTTGACTTATAGCTTTTCAGTCTGTTTATCTGTAGTACATACTTTTCATTTTCTTTAAGGTAACTGGTGCAATTTCTGTAAAGAAGGAAATGCTGCAAGTGCTATTTTTACAGGATGTTAGGTAATCTCATATCAATTTGGGCAGAACTCTGAGTTCTGAGTTTAAGGCAGTGTGTTTTTTAACATAGTGACAACATTGCACAAAGTGGGTTTCACATAGGTCCAAATCTATCCTGGGTTTTTCCAAATCAGAATGAGAAATTTCTGTTTGTGCCAACTCTTGGTGTCTGCTAGTAACAATGCTTAAATTCCTATTATTTCTACTTGTAGTTTGCACCTGAATTCCAAGTTGGAGATGGAATTGGAATGGACTTAAAGCTGTCAAATCAAGTCTTCAATGCCTTAAAACAGCATGCATACTCTGAGGAACGTCGAAGTGCAAGGCTCCATGAGAAGAAGGAGCACTCCACTGCTGTATGTTTTTAGTAAAGTCTCTATCTACTCCTTATCTTGTGTAATAGCTAAACACTGCTTTGGTGACTTCTTGCAACATTCCATTTTTAGTAAAACAGCTAAACAGTATTATGCTAACGTTGCTGAAGGAAATTGTATCAGCCAGCTCCTACTAGAAAAAGGCTCTTTGTTTGAGCTGCATTACTGTGAGAGCCATGTCAAAGTAAGAGCAAGCAGCTACTGGTTTTTTCTCTTTGTCTTTCTAAACTTGTCTCTTAATCAGCTACACTGAATAAAGTGGAAGTTATTTATAGAAACATCCAGAGGACTAATCCTCTGCAGTTGAACCATATGGCTCCAAATACCTGTCTTCATAACAAGTTTCAGGAAGATGAGGTGACCAACTGACCTAATAATTTAGGAATTGACTTGAACTGTATGGGTGAGTTTGGAGTAGGGACTCTGGTAATTCCTGATGTGGACTTCAAATTTGTGTGGTTTGCTTTGCTTTATTGTTACTTATGTCAAAGGAATATGGGATACTGTGATTCATGAGTTGTAAAAACTTCTTGAAGACACTTTAGAAAGTGCTGTTGAGCCACAGTTTATATGTGCACTTAGTAAAATACTCTATGTGCTGCACAGCTGATGGGAAACTAAGAGTATTAAATCATTAAATCGTTCCTGGAGCAGATTGGCTTTGCTTCATATGTTTATTTTGGTTTGGCTTTTTTTTCTCCCCTCTGTCAGCTGAGAGAATTTTATTAATTCATTATTCTTTCCACCTAGTTTAATTCTTGTGGTATATAAATATTTTAAACTCACGGTAAAGCAAAGAGTCTCTTTATTGAATTGAGCATTCATGTTTTGCCTATTAATCTATCATTCTATTAATCTCTTGTAGGAGAAAGCAGTGGATCCTAAAACACGTTTACTTCTGTACAAGATGGTCAATTCTGGGATGCTGGAGACCATCACAGGCTGCATCAGCACAGGAAAAGAATCTGTTGTTTTTCATGCATATGGAGGAAAGTGAGTATATTGTTTGCTCCTGATGATAGCTTTAAGTACAAGAGGTGATTTAAAAAGCAGAAAACACAAAAATATTTAAACATCTGCACCTTTCTTATTTCTGAGACTTAAAGGCTGTATTCACGTATATGCAGATAATAATAAAATCTGAAAACCAAATGGTACCAACCATGAAGTAAAAAAAATCCCCACTTTCTGCCTTGAAGGCTGTTAATGAATGGGGACAAATCCACTATGCCTTTCTGTGGAAAAATATGTAGTCCTTTTATAAAAAATAAACCTTGAGATTTTTGAGAAACTCTTTCCAGCAACCTGCCCCAGACCACAGAGCTGTCGTGAGGATCTTGGGCTACCTGAAGGTTGTCTTTGCATAGAGATTGCTCTATTGTCAGCTCTGTATTTGCAGGTCACTGGAGGTGCTGTTTGTTACTTTCAGGTTATCCTGAGAATAGTGTTGGGATGCTGCTCTCTTCTGGAGTCCTTCCTGCCATACTGGAAGGATTACAGTGCATTATGGTGACTGCATTGTGTTTAACTCACTTTAAACCAGTGATGTCTGAGAAAGAACTAATAAAACTCAAATACAGATAATGTGTTCAGAGATGTCAAGAGAGAAAGTTGGAGTTGGGGAGAAAAGATGTGCCTTTAGAAATGGGGAGAGGTAACCTTTTTGATAAGCAACTTATAATCAAAATGTCAAAACCCAAACATTCATATGTAAGTTTAATCATAGAATTGTTATAATCTTAAGTTGGCTTCTAAATTTGATAGAAAATTAGATCCTCCATATTAAAAATTGCCGTATGTTGCAATGTATAAAAACCCAAAACCATGCATTTGCTTGTAAATATGTGAATAGTTAACTTTGTTATATATTGGTCTTTTTTCCATGAGAAGTGCAACTGAAGATAAAGTTATTCCTCCGGAATGTGCCATCAAAGTGTTTAAAACAACTCTTAATGAATTCAAGAACCGTGACAAATACATTAAGGATGACTACAGATTTAAAGACCGCTTCAGTAAATTGAATCCACGAAAAATTATTCGTATGTGGGCTGAGAAAGAAATGCATAACTTAACAAGGTAAAGAAAGAAAAAGGAAGTGTAGTTGCCAAATGCCTGTCAGTTTCCTATTCTCTGTTTAAGGAAGATACTCGATGTCTTGGTATTTGACTTTTAGGCCAAAATAATATACAACCTGGCACAGATTGAATAAGCCTCTGGTTTTTTACAGTTTAATAAGTTGTCAGCATCTTCAGTGATTTTTCAGCAGAATTTACAGGCCCATTAAGTTAGAAGGCTCTAGTTGTAAAAGTGATTAGTATTCAGTGAGCATTTTTAGACTCACTTATGACTTTAGAACCTGAATTTTCCTGTGTAAAATACAGTGAAATATATATAATTATTCAACTTTCAGTTCTCTCAAAGATTTTGTTTACTCTGGATCAAATTTCTCATAGAGCTCTCAGATTGCAAATGAGCAAGTGGGAACTAGAACTTCGGGGACTTTGAAGCTTTTGTTCTGTTTTTCTTAATTATTATATATTTTCTGATCCACAGAATGCAAAATGCAGGAATTCCTTGTCCTCAAGTGGTTATCCTTAAGAAACATGTCTTGGTTATGTCTTTCATTGGCCAGGATCAAGTCCCAGCTCCTAAACTAAAGGATGTAACGCTTAGTAGTGAAGATATGAAAAAGGCCTACTATCAGATTCTTAATGTAAGATGATGCTGATTTCTCCAATTCTGGGTTGTATTTTGTTTTCAGGGAATAACTGTAAGGACAAATGAGCACTTATTTACTTTTCAGGATGCTTACATAATTTTCAAGATACGAAGTCCAAAGTCTTATTTTGGTGCTGTTTAATGTGTTACTTAGAATAAATAAGAAATTATGCACTAAAAAAATATAATTAAATTTAATCTTAATCTGAGTGGAAAACATGCTGGAATTTGATGACAAACAGATGCTTAGCAATAGAAGACTTGTGAGTAAGTAGTCCTCCTTTTATAGAAGCAGTATGTGGTTTAGAAAATTCTCTGAAGTCTTTCTGGGCTTACCAAACACTTAATTTACAATGCTTAAGCACTCTCCAGTGGATTGCCCTTCCCCTTTTTAGCAAACCTGGAAACTGGAGAATGAATTAGAATATTGCATGGTGGATACTTGAATTTCCTGTTATCTGCTTGGTTCAAACACACACCTGCTAACTGTCCATTCACTGTTACATTATAGACATTAAAAAAACCCAACCAGGCAACTAACCCCGCAGCTTGGTAACAGGAATAATCTAGGTCTCAAATGAATGAGACCAGTCAGCAACACAACTGTGTTTTAAGTGAATTTGTGTACTGGTTAGGATTCAGTCTCTACTGCTGTGAGACTTGCTTCCTATGTGATAGGAGTGAAAATGACATGTATTTAGAGAACATGCTTATCTGTCTCCTGCACTTGGACTGCTTGGCAGAGCTGACTTGATTTTACCAGAGTAACTCTTCTGACTTTGCCAAAGCTAAGCTTAGTGATAAAAGCTTAGTTTGCTGGCAGTTTGCCAAAACTGCAATTCCCTGGATGGAAGTGTATCGAAGACTTGGGTAAAAATTATGTAAATTATGTGAGTGATTAGGGAAAGGTGGGGTTGTTTTGGCCTTTTTTTTATAGTCATGCTAGCAATATTTATTTGGAGTGTAGCATACTTCCTTCATTAATTTGGTTCCTTGCAGATGATGCAGCAGTTGTATAGGGAGTGCAACCTGGTCCATGCCGATCTGAGTGAATACAACATGCTTTGGCATGATGGGAAGGTGAGTTTGTTCTTAATTTGGAGGGAAAAGGTTTCATCTACTGTGAAATATTAATACAAAGTGAATTGCTATTTCTTTGTGACTACAGGTCTGGCTCATTGATGTTAGTCAGTCTGTGGAGCCAACCCATCCTCATGGACTTGAGTTTTTGTTCAGAGACTGCAGGAATGTTTCACAGGTAAGATCTCTTTGACAATCTTCCATTAAGCTGTGTTTTCTAAGATACAAGATATCTCAGATATATAGATTACTGTTGCACATTTTCCATGCTGATAGCATCCTTCTCTGAAAGTGAAAAAAATGTGGAAAAGTAAAGTTATACCACTAGAATGTAAGACTTCTTTCAGTTATGTGTATCTGTGGGTCAACGAAAACAAAAATGTAATTTTGGCTAAATATTGTAACTGGGGGAAGTCAAAGGAATATTTTGTGTAGTAAAGTGTTTAATGTGTGCTCTTTATATTGACTAGTTCTTTCAGAAAGGAGGTGTGGCAGAAGCACTTAATGAGCGTGAACTCTTCAACGCTGTCTCAGGTTTAAATATTACAGCTGACAATGAAGTAGACTTCCAAGCAGAGGTATAGCTTTCTCTTTCTAACAATTTAAATTGGGCTAGCTATAGTAGTATTATAATACCTTAACTTTCCACATTTAGTTTGTGTGATTGGTGTGAGTAAAGTTTCAGCAGTCATTCTGCATGTCTTTTTAAAACCTTGAGTATTTCAGCCTAGTACAAATGTTTACAGAAACTCAGATTGACAGACCTTTCCACCCCCTCTCCTGATCCCCCTGCTCCCAAGCAGAAAAGACTTCATGTTAAATATAGTTGCTTCATTTCAGCATTAAGGCAAATCTAGTGATCTGTTTTAGTTTAAAAGCTGTTGTCTTGCCTTACATACATTAAAGGTTGTACAGCAAAAGGAAAGTTGGGTTAAAAAAATAATTATTCTACTGCTTATTTTTCATGGTTTAATTGTTAACTTATTTGAATTTAAAGTTTAAGCTAGCATTTTTAATTTTGAAGCTTAAAATCATGCTAATGTTAATATGGACCAAGGGCAATGTGGCAATTCTACTCTCCCTAATTACTGATGACATTCCAGGTTTATGCTAGTCCAGCATGGAGTAGGTGGGAGCTGGAAATGAGGGGACTCCTGGGGCAGGTGGTCAAAGTAAGAGATAAAGGGAACACAGCGTCGCAGTTCCAGGATCACTGTATCATTGGAGAAAGGCACGCTTCCCTACCTTGGGGAATACAGCTGAAGTCTTAAGAATCATCCCGTCCTCCCTGCAACTGGTGCATTTTAGTTACATAGCTTGAAACTGTAAAGGAGTGCTGCTCATTTTAGTAACTCGTTGAGAACAGATGTTTCAAAGTGTACCTGGCTGTATTCCAGCTGTTAGGTGTGACTGAACCTTTTAAACAGCAACGTTGTACATACCTGCTCTGTCCTCAAAAGCTGCTTTTTAATGCCGTTTAGAAGCATTCTGCTGCTGGCATGGTTTTATGATTTCAGCACGGTTTTATTTTTGGCTCTCTAGATTGAAGCTTTGGAGAAGATGAATGAAGATCACGTGCAGAATCATGGAAAGAAACTGTCAACGTTTTCAAGTGATGGAGACCCACCTATATATGATGAATAGCACTGAGTTTATAGCTGCTAACGAAACGAAACACAAATTTACTGCTTCTAACTATGTTGGTGCAGTGGTGAATGTCAACTGCCAATGTTGAGAGAGTGGTTGGCTGGGAATGCCAAAATGGAAAACACAACAAGCATATGGTGATGCCTCAGTGGTTTGCTTTTTTTTTAACTTGTCCCACACATCAGGCTGGCACTGTGAGAATGGACTGTCACTACCACTTTGAACAGACTGACAACTTCACCAATTGCGCAGTTACATTAGACTAATGTAGCTCAGATGGTCATATTTTGCATGATTCAGAGCTTACATGTCTTTTAGTCTAAAAAAAAAATTGAAAAATCATCTATATTGTCCGAAGTATTTAGTGGGAAAGCACAGTAGAAGAGTCCCTCTCTTTTTCCCTAATGCAACTTGAAAAACTAATTAAACATTGTATATGGACACAATGTCTTTCATCCATCTCCACCAAGGGCAAAATGAAAAAGCAAACTCTGCACTGCAACCATACAAAAATGTTAATTTAGCAAAGTAATATATTTATAAATGTAAAAGTCTGGACTTCTTCATTTGAAGTACAGGTAATGTGGCTCTAATTTTATCTGTAAATATGGTTGGGTATTGCATGGGAAACAGATCTGAATCCAAACAGCAGAGGACTTCTTTGGTGACATGCCAGGAAATCCTGAGCCAACGATGTATAGTAAAGAGTCAGTTCAGGTAGCTTCACTCTTAATATACAAATGGTTCCAAGAACTTGGTGCAAGTAGCAAATAAAACTCTGTAATAATCCTGTCTCTACCTAGAATGTCAGTTGGGAGCATCAAATGTTCTTTCTCTAAAGATAATCATAGATAAATCTGAGTATTCTTTTTGTACCTGTAAGCCAAAAAGCTTCATTTGGAATAATGATGACTGATACTGGTTTTCACAGTCTATTTATTCTTAATGTCAGTCTTTTTTTTTTTTTCAGCAACTTCTAAAAATCTAGTGATGTTTCTCTCCAAAAAACATTTAAACATGAACTGATGTGATGGGATAGTTTGGAGTTAAGAAATTCTAATCAACTTCTTTTTAACTGATTTCTGGTTTCTAGTTTCTGATGCTGCTCTTTATCAAGCAGAATATAGTGATGCTACGTGTGACCTTCTCACAGTGTGCTGTGAAAGTGACTTTTTTATCTCCTTTTGTTGGATAACTGGTGGTGAAGTAAAATCTTAAGATCTTGTGGTGGTATTCTTGCATGGTTCTTTGCATCACGGAGGCCTTCATTAATTTTTGGTGCTTCACTAGAGCAATCTTAGGGTAGGACTATACTAACTCCTTACAACAATAGAGGAATTACTGTCTGGGTGGGTACTCCATGAACAGTAAAAAACCTTGGTTTTGCTAGTTTCATCCCAACACTTGGATCCTCTTCCTTTTTCTAAATCACAAGTATCTTGCATTTACCCCTTACTTTTGAAATAAAGGAACTTGTATCTTTTGGACACTTAAGTCTGTTCTGAATTTCTCAGTGAAACAGTTTCCCAAAATAATGGTATCAGAGAAGGAACAGACTAGGTACTGCAAGGGAAGTGCTAAACTCTTCAGGACTACAAGCTGCTGTTGTCAAAGATAACCAGATCTCCTTCAGAGGAGAAGGCTATTTTTTTAAAAAAGGATAGTCTTATTGGCTTATAGCTCATTTTAATACTCTTAATATTTTGTAGAGGGAAAAAAATCTCAGAACAGTTGCTAATACCTTAAAATGTTCTTGTATAAGGAAGACTCTGCTACAGCTATTTGCATCAAGTGAGAGGAAGAGAGAACAGAAGTAACAGGAAGTGAGGGGAGGGTGGTTATGGAGGTGCTATTTGAAATTGGCCCCTGCTTGTATCTCTGTGCTTGGACTGAAGCCCCAGTTGTTACTGTCACTTTTAATTTCTTGCTAAAATCTGTCTAATACAGGCTTAAGAACCAAACACACCCCAAATAAATGAAGCAAATTGTCCTTGAGTCTAATTTAAAGCTACTTGTCCCAATTATATATATAATATTATATATATGTTTACTTCCAGCAGTGAAATTGGCTCAGGAATTTGCTTTGAGATTTTTAAGACAGCTGGGCATGTTTTCAAGCAGTTGAAAGCAAGAATTTGCTAAAAGAGGCATTTTCCTAAAAGAGGCATTTTCCTGGACTGCTTTGAAATAAAAGCTTTGAGGATTATTATTGGGCAAATGGAATCTTAGTTTTGGAATTGGCCATTAAGATTTATTTCTATCACAAGAGTTTCAGGTTGTGTGTTTATTTACTTGCCTGCTGATTCTCCCTCAAAGATACCTCAGTTTCTATTGCAATTGTAGGAAGTGCATGCTGTTTTTTTAGAGAAGTAGGAGAAGGGTAAATGTCAGTAGAATTTCTTAAATTTTCACCCTGGATTAACTAAACTTCTGGCTAACAAGCAATGAATTTTGTTACTTTGTAAAAATTATAAACTTTAAGGTACTTTAAACACTCTGGAAATATTTGTCATCTCCAGTTAACAGAATTGTTTTATGATGCAGGAGGTTCTGCAGAACAAAGAGCTTGTTGTAATTCTTAGTTGTGACTTTAGTATCTCTACTCTGATGTGAAATTAGTGCAGGTGGACTAACAGGGTCACAAGTCATCCAACAGTTGTTTGCATGGTAATGTTAGTATTTGGTACTCAAATTTCTATTTCTCCCATACTAAAATATGCTACTGTTTTAATCTGAAATTTTTAAGTTGTTATGATCTTAGTCCTTTTTTTCCTGCTCTTTAAAAATTTTCCTTTTGAAACCAATAAGCAAATACATAATTGATATTCTCACACAACTTCTAGATCATAATGTAAAGCTTACTGCTAGTGAGCTAAGATATTAGCCAGTGCATCAACAAAAATAATCCCATTGCTATTTTGTTGTCCAAACTAAAATATATGCTTAGCATAAATGCTGAGGACCAAGCCAGACTTCAGCTTCAATAATACTTTATTAATATTGTTCCTGAAATAAGGGCTATTTTCAGAGCTTAATTCCCCTTTCTGAATTATTTTATGACAAACTACTAAAGAGCAGTTTCCTGCTAAGGAGCAGGATCAATAGTGACAGTGATGATGCAGTAATTGTGGACAAATAAAGGCAGATCTCAGAAGCAGTTGTTTCCTTTTTTTCTGCACATAAAAGTTTTGGGTTTGTTTTTTGTTGGTTGGTTGGTTTTAAAATCACTGTAAAAGGTCGGGCCAAAAGCCCCATCCTGCTGCTGCAGCCTCCACACTTGGTTTAGAAAGACAGTGTTTTTGCTTGCCTGATTATTGTTTTAAAGTCCACTACCTTTGCTTTTAAAAGCAGAATAAATCCTCCCAGCTAGAAGGGTGCCGTGATAAGTGACACAGGCTAGAGTCGGAGCTTACTCTGGCACCTTAATTCTTTATTTCCCTCCTCTAATACCTGCGCTCCTAAATATTCGCATTGTGGCCCCACATTGTCACTCCACGCTCATTCCACGCGTTTCTTTTTTACCGCCTTGCCAGCATTCACACCTTTCCTGAAGCGAGTTTTGCACCTTCCCACGTTTCCGTTTTCATTTGTTTAGCTCACCGATACCTTTCACATACTGGTGTTCAGAACCGCTTGGAGCGTTTCTGTTCCCAGTCTCTCCCGGCGTTCGGGATCGGGGCTCTTGTAATCGCAGGGCCACCGTTGCATCGTCTTTGAAATGCGACGGAGCGAGCAAGAAGACATTGGCTCAGAAAAGGAAATTTAAAAGGAGGAGGGGAAGAAAAAAAATAAAAAAAAGAAGAAAAAAGACTGAGGTGGTACCAATGTAAAAGCTTTCAGATTAAAGGGGAGCGGCACAACTTAGTGGAGGCGGACGAGGCCCGCGCCCCAGCCCCGCAGCAGGGCTCCATCCCGGTGCGGCCTCCCCGTGCCGGGCCGCCGCGCCCTTCGGGCGGAGCAGCCGCGTCACGCGCGGGGGGAGTGTAAACAGGAAGCGGCCGCCGCGAGCGGGGGTCGGCCATGGCCGCCGCCATGAGCCGCGAGCCGCCGGGGCCGGGCGAGGACGAGGCGCCGGGAACAGCGGCCGGAGCAGCGGCAGCAGCGGCGGCGGCAGGAGGAGGAGGAGAAGGCGAAGGCGAGGGGCGAGCGAGGGGCGGCGCGGAGGGCGGCGGCTGCTACCTGGCGCTGTGCGCGCGGCCCGTGCACTTCGAGAAGGCGAATCCCGTGAACTGCGTGTTCTTCGACGAGGCCAACAAGCAGGTAGGGGCGGCGGAGCCCTGCCGCGGGCCGCGGCCGCGGATCCGGGCCTGTGGGCTCAGCCCAGCCCGCAGCCGCTCTCCGGCTTGGGCTTGGTTCCCCGCCCGGCTTTGGTTTCTCCCCTCCCCTGCCTCGGCTGCCAGGCATGAGCCCGGTTGTTCCCCTTCAGTACCTGTCACTGTGCTAGAGGCGGTAGATTTTTTTTTCTTCTTCACCAGTTTATTACGTTGAATTTCACCTGCCTTACTCTCACTGCCGTAAGGGCTTTCTGGAATTCATCGGAGTCAGCACTTTTCCTTTCTGTTCCAAGTGTCCCCACATGACCGGCAAACTTTGTCACTTTGCCGTTAGCTTAATTTCCCTGATTTTTTCACACCTCTTTCAATTCCTGAAATTCAATATATCCATTAAAAAATGAATAATTATAGTTTTTCTTGTGGTACAGAGCCAAGTGGCCATTTCTTGGCTTTAGTGCTTTAAAGCATGTTCTCCATACTATCCATGTGGGCTCCTGAGAATTCAGCTCAGTATATATAGCTAAAAGATCCACAGGCTGTCATGAGGCTTATATAGATGTGGATACATTCCAGTGTCTAATTCTTGTAGCCGTTCTTTGACCTCAGCATTCACAGAGTCAGAACCTTCAAGCTTTCTTTCCCATACAGCTCGCGTGCATTGCCCCTTGTGTCGACGTGGTCAGCAGCATGTTTGGAGAGAGAGCAGTATTTCTGGGGTGTGCTTCTTGCTGTTGCTCTCTGTTCAGAATGACTGCAGAATCAATTAGATCAGAAAAGGTCTCTGAGATCATTGAGTCCAACCTTGGACCGAACACCATCTTGCCAACTAGAGCAGGGCACTGAGTGCCACATCCAGTCTTTCCTTAAACACCTGCAGGAATGGTGACTCCACCACCTCCCTGGGCAACCCATTCCAGTGCCTAATCACCCTTTCAGGGAAGAAATTCTTCCTAATGTCCAACCTAAACCTCCTCTGGTGCAGCTTAAAGCGATGTCTTCTGGTTGTATTGCTGGTGCCAGAAGAGGCCCTGCTGGATACACCCTCCTTTCAGGGAGTTGTAGTGTGCAATAAGGTCATCCCTGAGCCTCCTTCTCCCCAGGCTAAACAACCCCAGCTCCCTCAGCTGCTCCTTTATAGGACTTGTGCTCCAGACCCTTCACCAGCTCCGTGGCCCTTCTCTGGACATGCTCCAGCACCTCGGTGTCCTTCCTGAATTGAGGAGCCCTGAACTGCATGCAGCACTCAAGGTGCTGAGTACCAGGGGACAGTCACTGCCCTGGTCCTGCTGGCCACACTATTGCTGATACAGGCCAGGGTGCCATTGGTTTTTTGGCCACCTGGGCACATGCTGGCTCTTGTTCAGCTGCTGTCAACCAGCACCTCCAGGTCCTTTTCCACTGGGCCACTTTCCAGATATTTCTTCTTATAAACCAGTATCTTTTACTTACATTTTGAGGGCCAGTTGAAATACCCTGTCAGGAGACACTGTATCATCATGTGGATGTGATATAGCTACATAGAAACTGGTTGTTGAGAGCTCACTTGAAAGATTCATATTTTCCAGTGTAAATTTATTTCTCTATGTTTTCTTGTTATTTAAAATAGATTGATTTCCAGGGTACACCCTGAATCATTTGTAACCAGCTTTTCAATGACAGTTTCCTGGGTGTGAGACTTGTCTGTGCAATCTTCTTATGTTGCAGAGATTAAGAGAGTGTTGCCTTGGTTTTCTATCTACATGATACTAAAAATAGTTAAACTAAGTATTTGTCATTCTAGTATGACTGTGGACTTGATTGCAATTTTTAATCTTGACATAGCAGGCTGGCAGCATGGCTGATAGTCCCTATTACCCTGAACAATGTCCCTGTTACCCTGAGACCTGATCTGTGTGCCTAGTGCTGCTGCACATACAGCAAGTATGAATAAGGCATTTGCCTGGCTTTCTTTTTCTAAGCCAGGTAAAGTTTGTAACAGCATGACTTTTTTTTTTTTTTTAAGTGTTGTTGTCTTATTCCAGCTCAATATGTGTCATATCTCTAGCAGATGTTGTACACATATATGTGAAGTTGGGCTAAAGGAATTCTCAGTTGCTAGGGCATGTTGGCTGAAACTCTTCAGGTACATGAAAATCTACAGGTTACTATTAAATTATTCCTATTTAATAACATGTTCTGACAGGATCAAGCTTCTGGGTCATTGAGTTACATCTCTTCCCAATCCCCAAGCTGAGTTCCTTTTTGTTTTAAACAATGCCCTGATGTCTCAGATACTTTTACTAGTACCTGACTTAGGAAAATATAAATATAAAAGAAACAAAACCAAGATAAAGGCTTATAAAGATTTTTACTGAATTAACTTGCCCAGTAGTTCAAAATATGCCTACAAGACTGTTGCAGTACCATGCAATCTGACAACTCTAAGTAAACTTGGATTTCCAGGTTATCTCAGTGTGAACTGGCAGATGTGCAGAAGAACTAAAATTGTGTCTAGTAAAAGAAATTAAGGGTGTGGTTTATAGAAGAGGCAGTGGGTGAAAGAGTTAAATATATGTTCAAAACTTTTTTTGTAGGTTTTTGCTGTTCGATCTGGTGGAGCTACAGGGGTTGTTGTTAAAGGTTTGGAGGATAGAAATCCCATTTCCTTCAGGTAAGGCACCTTTATCTTGGCATAGAATGATGCAGTCTTCAAATTATGTGGTATTTAGTCCTGGTCCACTGTAATTTAGGCATAACACTTATAAGTAGTTGGGATCATATTTTGATTTGTTCTTAGATATAATCCTGCAATTAAGAGAGTATACTTTTCCCTCCCTGTAGTCTTCTGGGGGGAAGAAGTAATTGGGCTGTGGCTTCTTTTTTTTAAACAACAGTCTTTTATTAAAACATGCTATACATATGAGAGAGTGATTCCTACAGCAGCGATGACTTATCCAAGGATACAGTTTAGCAAGCTATGTCTGTGATTCAAGCACAATGTCCAAACCTAGAAGGAGGTTTCTCACATTCTGTTCCTTGTTTAATCTAAACTGGCTTCTTCTATGTCTTCCATTTCTTGTGGAAACATTTTTGGAGAATTTGACAACAGTAAACTATTTTATATATGCCTCTGTTAGGAATGATGGCTCTTTGTACTCTGCCGTTCATTTGTAAGAAAGTATTCTTTTACTCCGTATCAGTCCAGGTATTTATGAAGCAATTTGTAATCAAGATGAGTTTACTGTGGTCTGTGGGGTATTGCATAGAGCCTGTCCTGAAAGTTGCTGGTTTTATTTTACTTTTTTATTTGATTACCCTTGTCACAAATCCTGAAGGAGATGAAAATACTTAGTAAACTTCATGATGTTCCACTATTTTCATACTTGACTGTCTCACTCTCTCCTTGGCTCAACTTAATAACATATGCTAGAGGAACTGTATACCTTATTCATGCCAGTTGTGCTGATGCTTGTTTGGTAAGAATACCTTTTTTATTTATTTTAATGGTGTGAAAACAGCCTCATTCTCCTTTTAACATCAGAAGTTCTTCTAGAGGCTGTGTCCTAATGGGAAGGCAAGGAGGCTTGTGTCAACTAGCAGTAGTTCTGGAAGTAACGGAGCAGATTGCAGGATGCTGGTGTCACAGAACTGAGAATGCAGCTTTGGATAGTCCCACAAGTCTTCCAGTTGCACATCACAGGCTAACAGAGCTGAGCGTTTGCAGTGATTTCAGGTGCTAATTTGTGTGACCTTAGCCATGATTCTGAAATTGATGTGTTCAGGACATCTGAAGAGTGAGCTGCCATTTGCTTTCAGTCTGGGTTTTGAATACATTACTGTCAGGCAAGAGTAATAATCTGTATTCAAAAGCATTTCCATTACACTTTTTTCCCTCTGTCATTGTCTTTTTTGAGGTTATATTCTTAAAGAAACTATTTTAGATGATATTTCTGTAACTTCTGTTTCTTTCTGTATAGGATGGACGATAAAGGAGAAGTGAAGTGCATCAAATTTTCCTTGGGGAACAAGATCCTGGCTGTGCAGAGAACTTTGAAGAGTGTGGTAAGAAACCTACACCCTGCAGCTAGGGAATTGGAGCTGGAAATCCTCTATTTCCAGAGTAAAATTCTGTGAGACAAATGTTCAAGAAGTCTGTTGGCTAACAACAGCTGTAGTGAAAATTCCTCCATCATCCTGAGGGGCTGGACAGGCAGCATTGTTGTCTGCTAGTATCATAATTTAAAGAAAATGTGTAAGGGGGAGCCAAATCTGGCAAGGGCGAGGTGGAATATGAGTCAAGTTTTTCTTCTGTATATATATCTCATCCAAAACAATTTGATAAACTAATATCTATTCTTTGGTATCTGTGTATGTATCTTATCTATGCTTCATAATTGCTAATACAATTAATGGGTGTTTTTGCAGGATTTTTTGAATTTTATTCCAGATAGCCCTCAGGTAGAATATACACAGGAATGTAAGGTGAGTAAAATGTCCCAAACTTACATGCTTAAGTGAAACTCTAATGTAAGTTAGTCTGGTGACCTCTACTCTACAAGACAACTAACTGAGGTACCTTTCAAAACACTAACATCAAGGAAATGAGATATGTAGTCACTACTGTCTATTGAAATTGAGGTGAGCAAACAGGTATTAACAATACTGTAAAAAAACTTCCCTGTCTTGTGAATGTAATTGTTTCCCAGAGGGAGCAGAACTGCTGTGGAGGCTACAAATGTCAAGGTTTGGTAAGGAGAAGAGACAAAGTGCTGATGATACAGAAACAGTGGACAGTGATTATATTAGTTAGTGCCCGATAGGTTAATGTGGATGTTTTATCCTAATGTCACTAATCAGTAATAGTAAGCTATTACTAGTTTTCATACTATATTTGCTATTTTTTAACAGTCCTTCTATTTTTTCATGTTTATTTACCAGAAACAAATACTGTTGTCATTGTTTGGTATTTTCCAACTTTTAACTAAAATAAATTACATTTTTGGGTAATAGAATGCTAAAGTAAATTTTTATACATCTGATTTGCACAGATCCCTTTATCTCTGTAGTCTTTAAAGCTGAAGCACTGTCTGCTTCATTTTTTAGGGTTATGAGTTTAAGTAAACCGTTCTAGCAAAACCTTTATGGTAATGAAACTTCTGAATGTAATAGTAGTAGATTCTGAGTGAAGTCATGGCAAATTTTCCCACTTAGTTTTTAGTTTCTTTCAGCATCTCACCCTGCTTTTCATGTCAGGAACTGGTTGAATTGGCAGTAGAGTTTGAAGCAGAGGAACTTAGTTTTATCTGGGGTGAAAATAAGATTTGATTGTATAATAAACTTGTAAATCTTACTTGCTGCCAAAAATCCAGGTCATACAGTAATTGTGTTCATATGTAGTTTTGGAGTGCTTTATAAAAGTGACTGATGCATGCTGTGTGTCTGGTTGGCCAAAAGTATTAACTCCAGAGACCAGATACCAAAATTGCCTTTGGTCTCGTGTTCTTCATTTAGTAATATTAGCTTATCTGAATAGTTAATTTTTCCAAGTAAAAGAGTGTTTGTTTGCTTGTTTGTTAAAAGACAAAGAATGCCAATATTCTAGGATTCTGCTGGACGAGTTCTACAGAAATTGTCTTCATCACAGATCAAGGAATTGAATTCTACCAGGTAATACAAATAACTCCTGTAGGACATGCTTAGAGATTGGAAAATGTAAATTTGTAACAGCATATTTGAATTCTTTTCTTGTCTCTGTAGTTGAAAAAGTATACTGCTAAAAAAACAATTTCTGTCATTTGGTTTGCAGACTACAATTTTTAATTTTTTTCAAGACAAATACATTTTTAGGGCAGGGCAAATTTATCATTTACAGGTTTTAAGACCTTGTATAAAGGAGTACGCAACTAAGCCTTGGGAACTCTAGATTAAGAGATGCTCTTGGCATGTATGGAAGTGAGTGTTTAAATCTAATGTGAAATACCACTTCATGCAAAACAAATTAGCACTGGGGAAGATGTGTAAATGCTTAAAAGGTGGCAAAGAACAAATAATTGACTAGCTAGTACCCTTCTGCAAATTGCAGCTTTCTCCTGTGTTGACCTCATTGAGTTCCTCTCTGTAATGTGTAATTTCCTTTGCGTGTGTTTTTAAAGATGTCTAATGAATAAATAACCCTTTCTAACATTCATGATGAGGCATATTTAAATACTTCCTAAAAAAAAGTTGTGCACTTCCCAATAGTTTCAGTCCTGGAGCTAAGACACAATGTTTCTCATGATTACTGTTACTAATAACTAGTACTAAAGAAAGTAACTGAAAAAGCAGCATTATTTCCTGCTGATTGACGGGGAAAATAAATATTTAGCACCTGAAAGGATTATGAATGTGAACCCTGCAGGTAAAAGGACCAAATTTTAAAAGTGTCTTTTTAAAGAGAGGATATTTAAGCCCTTGAAATGAAGAGAATTGATTTATATACTTAGTTCTCAAAATATAAAAGATTAAGGAAGCTGGGGAGTGAAAGCAGCAAGAATATTGTAAGAACTTTTTATTAAAACTTCACTAGTTGTATCAAGCTAGGTGTTTTCTCCACTATGCACAGAACTTATACCCAGGTCTAGATGAGTGGGTATTAGGTTTAGATTAGGTTTAGATTAAGGAAGCTGGGGAGTGAAGGCAGCAAGAATATTGTAAGAACTTTTTATTAAAACTTCACTAGTTGTATCAAGCTAGGTGTTTTCTCCACTATGCACAGAACTTATACCCAGGTCTGGATGAGTGGGAAAACACAGCACCTTTGATCTCATTAGGATTTGACGTGTATTATTTCCTTAATTACAGTAAAGTGGGGCCTCAGTTGTAATTGTCAGGTTTCTAATTTTTAATTCTAGCACCGTAAATGTCTTTACACTTAACTGTTTCTTGCTTAACATTCCTTGCTCCTGTGCATTAACATTTATGCTGTTGGAATCCTGGTGGTAATATAATGCTAATATTCTGTGTTTTCAGGTATTGCCAGAGAAACGAAGTTTAAAGCTTCTGAAGAATCAGAGTATTAATGTCAACTGGTACATGTATTGCCCAGAGAGCTCTGTTATCCTTCTTTCAACCACTGTCCTTGGCAATGTCCTGCAGCCATTCTATTTCAAGGTAAAGGGATATGTTCCAAACTTGTCATTTTCATTTTTTTCTAAACTGCTTCTTCATCCAAATATTCTATTGCTTGAATTTCTTCCAAGAGGTGCATGTGTTCATATCCTTGTATGACAATAAGCAAATCTCTAAGGTAGTTCCTAGGTGATGGCTTAAAATTAGGTAATTCACTCTTTCTTACATGCTCTTTGGAAAGAGGTGTGTCCAGACAAGGCTGGACAGTTGACCTGAGAAAGGAAAGAAAAAATTGGTGACTAAATATTTTACAACATAAATGTCTTTAAAGAGATTTTTTTTTCACTTAAATAGGTATTTATGATTTACTTTTAATGTGAACAGTTGCTCTCTGTAGTATGATAAAGAAAAAATAAGGGCCTTTCACTTGTGATTATAATTATAACCTTCCAGATATGACTGGATGAAAAAGAGATAAAGAAAAAAGGTAACACTTAAGAAACAACTGTTGTCCCAAGCAAGAGAGGACTTTGTCTACAGTAGGTATTTCTTTTGAGGTTCTTCCCTCTGGGCAACACTTATTGTTACTGGGAAAATATTTTTCTTTTTATCTTTGAAAAAGTGTATTGTGAAACCTAGAATCTGTTTTAAGTTAATAATGCAGTCAGGTGATTTTAAAAATGAGGAGAAGAATTACAGCATTTATCTTGCTCCTATCAATGGATCAGGAAGATTTCTGTGGCAGTTTAAGGGAAGAGATTAAAAAGCAGTTTATTCACATGGGTTTCCTGGTTTGTGTTAATCTTGTGTAGGGTCTGTGCTGCATCCTGAAATGACGTTCCTTTAGGTGGTTGGGAGGAACCTACTAGCCTCTCACAGTTTTCTTTTTAACATCTTAGGTTATGGTTCCCTGCCCTTCACATTTTGTGTCAAGTTGTAGTTTGAAGCTGAATAATTTTTATCTTGTGTTCAGAAGGTAATATTTAAAGATCTCCTGAGAAAAGTCCTGTACTAAAATGATGTTTGAAAATAGAGATCTAGCAAAGGAAATAGTTCTGTAGTATTCACACTTCGCACTCAAGAATGTATCAGTAAGAATGGGAAGTGAATTTCAATAGAAGCTTTGGAAACTGTGAAAATTTGCTTAAATATAAATTTCATAGAAAAGAGGAAGAGGAGAGAGGAAGCCTTGGGCAGAAAAAGGGATGTGCTGTAAGTATAAGGCAGGAACTAAAGGAGACTGTGACTGGTAGGAGGTAGTGATATTTTCTCCTTCCCAGGAAGCAGTTATTCAGGAAAACTGCTGTTTGAGATCACCAGACCAATTGTACATGGGATTTGCATACAAATTTGTCTCGAATTAATTAAAATAGAAATATTTTTATAGCTCACGTTATAAAATCAAGATGCTAAAGCTTCTGAAGTCACAAAAGTGTGTGTTAAGGATCATTTGGGGTTTTTTTAGGAAAGAAAGCGCAAAACCCTTGCTTTTGGACTATGACCGCCCTTCGCCTCGTGGGGGCACTGGTGATACAGCGTTTGGGGAAAGGCGGCTCGGCCCTTTCTGGTTCAGGTCATGACAGTTCTTGTTTTGCTGTTCAACAGAGTGGGACCATGTCAAAACTACCAAAATTTGAAATTGAGTTACCTGCAGCACCCAAGTCATCCAAGCTCAGCCTTTCTGAAAGAGATATTGCTATGGCTACAATGTATGTATCTCACTCATCAGGTCTTTCTTGGGAAGGTGGGACTGTTTGGGAATGCTGGGAGAAGACAAGGATATTACAGTGGTGCACTTGTTTCTTGTTTTAGCAGTGCTGTTGCTTTAAAGCACTTCAGTTACTGTCTTGAACAAAGCGTCTAAATGCTCTTGGGGCAAGATGGGGAGGGGAAGCAAGTGCAGAAGTCTTACATGAAATTGTTCTGGACTACCACTGAAGTTTGGAGAATGTTTCATTTTTTAGTTGATGTTTTGATAAAGGAATTGTTTACAGATGCCTAACTTGCATGAGTATAGGCCATGCATCATGATTTATCAAGTCCTGTTTAGTCTTTCATTTTTAATTAAATGATTACCTGACTTAGGTAATCTCATCTCTTCTTTTAGGATAAAATACTTGATTCTAAGAGACTGGTAGAGCTTTTGAGAATAATACTTTAATCCTGTTGTCTTGTTAGATATGGGCAGCTTTATGTTCTCTATTTGAGGCATCACTCAAGGACTTCGAACAGTACAGGAGCAGAAGTAGTGCTCTATCACTTACCCAGGTAAGAGCAGAACGGAGAACGTTAGTGGCAGTTCACATCTGTGTCAGTGTTGTGGTTTAACCCCAACTGGCAGCTAAGTACCACCAGCTGCTCCCCCAAACCCCTGGTGGGAGGGGCAGGAGAATCAGAAGAAGGTAAAACTTGTAGGTTGAGATAAGAATAGTTTAATAAGTGAAATAAAGTAAAAACTAGTAGTGGTAGTGAAAAGGGGATGGAAGAGAGAATAAAACCCGTGAAAAGTAAGTGACACAGTAACAATTGCTCACCATCCAGCCTGTCCCAAGCACTGATCTGTGCCTCCTGGCCTACTTCCCCCAGTTTATATACCAAGCATGATGCCCTAGGGTATAGAATATCCCTTTGGCCAATTCAGGTTTGCTGGCCCTGCTCCCTCCCAGCTTCTTGCACACCTGCTCGCTGGCAGAGCATGGGAAACCAAAAAGTCCTTGACTTAGAGTAAGCACTGTTTAGCAAGAACTAAAACATCAGTGTCTTATCAATGTTATTCTCATGCTAAATCCAAAATACAGCACTGTACCAGCTCCTAGGAAGAAAATAAACTGAGGCCCAGCAAAACCAGGACAAAAAGACATCTTTTACAGTCTAAACAGGCTTACTGACCAGTTTTCATTTCTCTTTGTTTCTATAGAGAGGGCTCCTGTAAGAAGACACATATTTTAAAGCTGAACAGGACTGGGAAGTTTGCACTGAATGTAGTGGATAACTTGGTGGTAGTACATCATCAGGATACTGAGGTCTGATTTATTTATATTATGTTGTGCCGTAACTTTGAGAAGTTATGGGCAGGTTTTAGTAACCTAATAATGTAGTTTAGAAATTATTTTTCTTTGGGCTTATCTTGGTCAAAAGCCAGAGTATTTGCAGGAACAAAACCATAACACTGTAAGAGATTCAAATTTATCCTTTTATCTTGATGGGCTAACATATAATCAGGGCTGTTGGTAATGCCTGCTTTTTTCTCACACTGCTTTTGCTTCTTGTCAGTTTCTTATGATGCTTTGCTGCTGCACTGTGTAGGCTTTTAAGGCATTATACAAAGAGGTAGAGTTAAATTGGATACTAAATTATTCATCCTGGGAAACTTCTTATATCACAAACATTTGAATGATAATGTTTCTATGACACAAAATTATGCTCCTTTAGTTTGAAGGCCTGGATCTGTAAAAACTTGTATGAACACAAATCTTGTGCATCTGGTAGCATAGGTAAAACTTCCTTGTCTGTAGTCCCAGTAGCAAGGCTTGGTCAGGGCTTAAGCTAAAGTGATACTTTGCTCTTAACTTGGGAAAAGGCTTGGACTTCTTGTGTTATCTTCTCTTGGACAACTTAAAGAACTGGAGCACGTTACCTCCTTAGGAGGATTAGTTGATGTTTCAGTTATATTTCATATTAATTCTACACATTAGTATTTAACCCAGAGCACTTCTGCCCCAGCATTTTGGTCAAGCTATAAACATGGATATAGAAACCCAGAAAACATTACACGCTTGGCCTTTGGGAGACACCAGTAGTTGAAGTTTCACTGGCTCTGAAAGCAGAGCTGCTTTCCCTGGTGGTCCATACTGGGTAGAAGTGTTAGAGACTTGGGTTGAACAAGACTGCATGGTAGAGGCATGAGGATATCCGAGGAAAATAGACAATTTTCCTCAGAGCCCCATAACTGAAAGGGTTCAGTGCCAGGTTGGCTGGGGCCTTGAGCAGCCTGATCAGTGAAAAATGGCATCAGCCCCAGTGCATCCCTTCCAGCCCCAACCATTCTATGATTCTAACAGAGCATACAAGATGGAAATGTGAAAAGCAGACTGAATGCATGTAAATGGGTGGTGATTCACATTCGTGAATACTAATTTCCTCTTTTTAATTGCAGACTTCAGTTATATTTGACATCAAGCTAAAAGGAGAATTTGATGGGTCCACAACCATCCATCAGTTTGTACTTCCACCTCGATCAATACAACCCTATCAAATACCTGTAGCAGGTAGAACCACTATATAATGAATAACATAACACTTAGCAAGAGTACTTAAATGTAACAGCTCACATACAGGAGTGCTTCAGGTTTTAGGAGGCTGGTTACTAACACTTCAGTTATACATATTTGAGAGGGTGAGGAAGGAAGAAGGTAAGAAGCAATTGAGCAGAAGTTGGTGTTCCAAATGTGTGCCAACGACAGAAGAGTTGCTGTTTAAGGTGCATGCTTCCTATAGTACTTTGCTTTTGCACTTGAAAATTGTTATGTTTTGGGAGTTTTTGGCCATGGCTCTCAAAGCTTGTGGGTGCTCAAAAGCACTTAAGCCAGAAAAGCGTTAAGTCAGGACTATGTAACATATGAAGTTAGAGGCTGAAGGACAATACAAGCTTAGAATCAAGTTTGGGACCAGTTTAGAAGTAATGCTACAATCAGTGTTAGTACTTAAATGCTTAGATTCTTCTTGGATTACTTTTCTGTTCTCCAGTCCTAGAAGTGTGACAGGTAGTTACCCTCAAGCTGGGAGTATAGAAGTAGCCTGAGCATGGTTTCACTAGCAGGTTGGAAAAGCAGCAAGGTTCTCTTTGTCGAAGAGAAAGATGCTTCTATGCAAAAACATTGCACATTAAAAGCTCTAACATCTGATAGCAAGTATGATACAGCTGCAGATGGAGATTTGTATTAAACAAAGATTAGGATCAGAATGTACAAACCACCCTTCCTTTTAAAGAGTATACCTTTAAATACAGCAAATGGGGTCTGTGTATTTAGAATTACGGTACTAGAGCTGGAATATTTCTGCATGCATTATTTCACTTGGCTGAAAAACGTCATGTTTTGAAGGATTTATTTGCATTCTCAGTGTCAGATTTTCGTTGTAGATCTGGCTACGCAAATGGATCTTTCTTTTTGACTGCATGCTACAGTGTTACAATACATACTTGCCTTTTCAGTATAAAATTGTGCTTGGTATAGGAGAGCTGCCAGAGTACTACTGCTCTTCCCCTGATGTTGTTTTTTCTGCAGGCCCAACTTCTGTGACAAGTCAAGGTCCTGTTCCATGTAAACTCTGTATCCTTTAAATCCTCTGGAAAAGTAAGAACCTCATTCTGTGTACTGAGCATGGAAGAATGCAGCACTTGTTACCTTGACTCCTTAACAGAGCAGTTTTGGCTGATTATGCACATGTACTTCAAGACAAAATAATATGCTTGATAATAGCCTCATAATGCTTTCACAGAGTTGTAAATACTGAAGTCTAGTATAATACCAGATTTCCTGATTATTTGAGACACATGTATGAATTATTGAATAGGTACACCATAAAATTGAAGATACCATTCCAAGAACATAGTTCAAAACCTCAGAAGTAGAAGTGACAGTAAATGAAAGTATGTTAATGGGATCTGCTTCTCTACAGTAATATGAATTCAGGAGAAACAGTTTAGAATCAATGTTAATATGGATGTTCAAACCTTAACATTTAGATTCTTCTTCTTGGATTGTCTTTCAACCTGATATTATCATCAGTGCAAGTGAAGGTAAGTGGTGAGCTCTTGGACTCTACAGTATTCATTATCAGGATGGCTAGTTTCCACTTTCAGTGCACAAAGCAGCCTAAAACTTAAGTGACTTATTAGGTGCATCTGCTGAGTTGATTGTTCTTGGTAGTCATAACTGAAGATGACACTATCTCTACTTGAACTTTTCAAGGGTAATGTTGCTTTAAAATACAGCTTAGAAAGGCAAATAAGCAATCTAGATGTGTTTTCATTTAATGGTGGAAAAGTTGTATGTCTAGGCTATACTGTACAAGGCAATTCACTTTTTTTACTCCTTCAAATCAAGGTTACCTCTGGAGTCTTCAGGTGAAACTTGAACCTGTAGTTAACCTCTTGCTCGATAAAGGAAAACTAATGGATTTCCTTCTCCAAAGAAAAGAATGCAAAATGGTTATCCTGTCTGTATGCTCTCAAAGTAAGTTCAAGTGTGTTTTCTGTATCTTGAAAGTACAATACTGCTTATTCATAAATACTCACCCAAGTTATCTTAGCTGTTCTCAGATTTGAGATCACTTCTGAAGCTACCTTGGTCCTGTAGGATGTCATTTGCCCCAACTACCCTCAGTCACTATTCTAAAGGAATTTAACAGCGTGAAAAATGCAACTTTCCTCCCCACTTCAAATACACCTGACATGATTGAAAGTGTTTCTTTAAAGTTAAAAATTAAGTAGAGAATAGAGATCACCTTTTTCAAAAGGCAACATTCAGGCCCCTGATCATTTCTCCTCACAGTTCTTTCTTTTTATCTTTTCAGTGCTCAGTGAGCCAGAAAGAGGATCACTGTCTGTGATTGCAACTGTTTTTGACAAACTGAATCTTGAATATAAGAAGTACTTGGAAGCTGAGCAAAGCTATACTATGGTAAACCATGTTAGCTATAGCAGCTTACAGACAGGACAATGCTGTTTGCTTTTCAGGTGGCATCAAGGTGAAGGCGTGCTCCTTTCTACTTAGGAAATTTGGGCTTACACCAAAAGGTCCTAACTGCCTCAGGCTCACAGTAAAATCTACCGTGGAAAATGCACTAAGACTCCCCACTTGACACTTGTGTGGCAGCTGTGGCATAGCTCATCTCCAGAGTGAGGAGTTAACATACCCCAGTGCTTGAAAGCAGAAAGACGGTAGAAGCTGAAAAAGCAACTCTGACTCAATAACTACTACCTTGGTTTCCAAAGCACTTATTTCACTGCACACTGGATTATGGCACAACATAGGCAGTCCTGATACGTCTTGGTTGCTTCTGTAAAATACCAACTTCAAGCACTAACTCAAGAGTACAGTCACACTCAGAACTCTTCTAAACCTGAGGACCTGTGTCAGTGTAGTTAGTTTGATTCATCTCCTGGCTTTGAGGTATATAATAGCAGCTGTATTTATATAACTTTAAAAAGCTATTTTAAATTAAATATGAGAGCCCCACTGAACAAGATGCATCTAATATAATGTGACCACAGATATGAACTTCCTTGTTAACAAAACATGGTTATAGTTGTGTTTGAAACAGAAAACAGTCTGTACAACTGAGACTGACTCAGAACTGTACTACAACACTACAGTTTTCTTTTTAAAAGACTTTTTTTTCTCCTAGGTGGTAGAAACAGGCCTGAGTAGAAGTAATCCACTCCTGAAACGTCCTGTCCGCACTCAAGCAGTTATTGACCAGTCTGATATGTACACACATGTTTTATCTGTTTTTACAGAGAAGAAAGTAAGTTAATTTTAAGGGCTAATTAAATAATTTTAAGGGCTAATTTGGCAGCAGTCTCAGAGCAGCCAACTTAAGTTGGCTGCTTGAAATTGGCTGCGGGAAGCTTTGTCAGGATTAGGGTACTTTGTTGCCCATTCTAATGGGGTCATTAACAGAGAAACTATGCAAGTTCCACCTAACACTTTCTTCCTTGTCCAGGAAGCACCCCATAAGTTCACTATAGCTGTCCTGATGGAATACATTCGCTCTCTCAACCAGTTCCAGATTGCAGTTCAGGTAAATCACTTATGTGCTAAGTACATTGCCCCACTCCATGAAATTACATGGAGTTTTAGTCCAGTCTTGGTCACATGTATAAGTCTTATAAAATACTGACTTTTAGATTGTAAAAACATGTATAGAGACACCTTTGATTGTCTTCTTCCTACATTCACAGCACTACTTGTATGAGCTGGTCATCAAAACCCTTGTTCAACACAACTTGTTCTACATGCTCCATCAGTTTCTGCAGTACCATGTGCTCAGTGACTCAAAGCCTTTGGTATGTAAGACAAGTAGCTCCAATAAGCTCGTGAGGGAGGTGGGAAGTCTTCAGGATTTTAAGGTTATTTCTACTTTTGCCCTAGGCTTGTCTCTTACTATCCCTGGAAAGCATTTACCCTCCTGCACATCAGCTCTCGCTGGACATGTTAAAAGTAAGCATTTCTGACTCTAGTCCATGTCATATGCGGGTTAGACTGGTCAAACAGCTTCCCTGACTGGGCTTGAAGTGATTAACTAGCATTAGTCATTTGCATGCATTAGAAGCATTGTCTTACAGCTGTGATTGACTTCACAGAGACTTTCCACAGCAAATGATGAAATAGTGGAAGTTCTGCTGTCCAAACACCAAGTTTTGGCTGCCTTGAGATTCATCAGGGGTATTGGGGGACATGACAGCATTTCAGCCCGCAAATTCCTCGATGCAGCGAAACAAGCAGAGGATGAGATGCTTTTCTACACCATATTCCGATTCTTTGAACAAAGAAACCAGCGGTTACGAGGAAACCCCAGCTTCACACCAGGTAAGCAATAAGCAGTTTGACCAAGATAGTTGTGCAAACACAACTCAGACTTGTTTCACTTCCAATCCAATTGAGCCTGTATTAGAAGATAAGACTCTTGGTACTTTTAGCCTATATTTTATACTTACCTTGAAGCACACTTCCAAATTAACTTGTCTTACTCCTTTGCCTACTGCACCCAGGAGTAAAAAAGCTGAGCTAAACATAAACTTGCAGATGAACTTGTTTGACTTGCAGTTGCTCTCACTGCTTAGCTTAGCAGAGCCATTATCTCCAATTAATACTTTTTCCTGAAGTCAGCAACCAGGTTGGGAAACCTTTGAGTTCAGTTGTCTATTTCCACTAATGACAAAAATTCAAGGCCTGTTTTATGCTACAGTTCTTCCTTTAAAAGCCAAGCCAAACTGCTTGCACCAGCAACATGTTCGTAATCACCAGACATTCTATAGGCACAGAATCCCACCCCCAAGCTCTTGTATCTTGACAGTAAAGGGCTCTCATGGCTGTGAATCTGCTGGCTAGATACACGAACTAGATCCAGGAACTAGATCAAACACCTGCTTCACCTCAAAAATACCAGTCACAGGACTGGAAATACTTCTGTATTCCAATACTTTCTATTTGTTCAACTCCGGTACTCAGACGCATTAAAGATAAGAACTAGTACCAATAAAATAAGGTAAGTGAAACTGCACAATCTTGGTTCTTGGCTTCTGAGTTGTAAAGTGAACATTAACTTTAATTTTGTCCCCCCTAGGTGAGCACTGTGAAGAACATGTCACCTTCTTCAAACAAGTTTTTGGAGAACAAGCTCTCATGAAACCCACAACATTCTAAAAGACTCTTCCACTGAAATGTATAAACTTAATTTATTGCATTTAAGTAGATTTTTGAACTACAAAATTGCTATTTTATAATAAAGTATATACAAGACATTTTGGCAAATAGTACTAAAAATACTACAACTTGTGATGGCTTCCCCCTAAAAATAGAGACAAAAATTGCATTGACCTGCATTTAAAATTAGTGTCAGTGGTTTAGCAGTCCATTCTCATACACATCACCTCAATTTCATTGACAAAATGCCATTCAACTCTCACTACAGCTGGTTTAGGTTTCTGGAGGAAAAAGATGCAACCTCTTGAAAACAGAAGTGTTTTAGTAATCTTATTAACGCATCTAATTTTAGTAATACTGTTACTTGAGCCACACTTAGCATTTCCTGAGTTTAAAGCTATGTCCAAAGCTGCAGCTGGTATCTTCTAGTTGAATCTGTGCAGGAGTCAAGTCTGTGGTGGTTACAGTGTGATAGTCATAGAACATTGCTGCACTTCAGTTGTTAGGAGTTGGGCCGAAGCCACAGTTCAAGGAGTCCACTGAACACTGTTAAAAACTAGAAGTAGAGGAGTCTCTCCCGTTCTGTACCTCTGGTCCTCTCTTGTGCAGCACGAGTTTTAGCTTTATTTACTGATGGGCCTGAGTGAGAGAACACAGAGTTATCCAAAGGCTGATCAGTCATCAAGGAAGCATGCATGATCTTACTGTCTAGGGCCAGCTTAACATTCAGAAACATGCTTCTGCTCAGCTGTTAATAGCTGTCAGCAGCAACAAGGGCAGCAGTAGATTAATCCCCATCAGTCTTAACCCCATTAAGTAAGGCTCAGTTTAAGTCTACCTTTAATGCCTACACTATACACATTCTTTTTCAAATTCAAGGGGAGAGCTTGGACCATCCTTGCTGCAAGGCAAGATTGTTTCTGCAAATGCAGGAACAGTGACCCACAGGAGGTTTGTTGCTTCCACCCACCATTCTGTCCCCAGGTTGAAACAAGCTAATCATGCTGCTCTCTGGGGGCCACAGAGGCCCAGCAGCCACCTTCACAAAGTACAGCAAAGTGCAACCACGTGGGCCAGGCTGTGCTTGCTTCAGTTCAGCAAGCCCACAACAGTGAGCTTGCCGTGCCACCAGGCAGCCTTTGCTTTCCAAAAGACAGGCCACTTGGATGAGAGAGGCACATTCAAGTGCTGCTTTTCATCTCTGCAATCCTTTCCATGACATGGAAAGTCCATAGACGGCTATTTTTGTTTGAAGTGTGGTATACAGCAGACTGTCACATCTTACCTATATAACTAAGCAGAACTGGAAGAAATATCAGTCCATGTGTTGCTCCCAGCACAACCATAGCTAGATACATCCTGAAGTAGAATATCTTGAAGATTTGAGATTTGGAAAAAGCCAATACTACAATTCCTCCAAATTTGGTCAGCGTGATACCACTGAAAACCTGGCAATAGAAAGTGTTTAAGTGGTAAGTAGGGCTTTAGGTAATCCGTTTCCTTCAAGTATTTAGCATTTGGTAACATTTTTGTGTAATCTAAAGCTCCTATATGTAGTATACCTCCTGCCCTGCCAGTCTAGAACCAAATCAAGATGCACTCAGGAGAAGAGTTCATCTTTTTGGTCCCACAGGACAGACTCGGTATGATTAAAAATCCACTCTGATCTGTCCAACCACCTAATTAATTTTTGCTTGAGGCAGATACAGATGAAAATCATTACTCGAATTAACTCAAATTCCAGTGATGTTCCGTAGCTGGGTGTGGTACACATATCACAAGAACTGTCCATTCCAATGTCATACAGGTCACTTAGTCTAAGATAAGTGACACGATAGTACTGTCTAAACACTGAGCCCTGCTTGTACTCTACAAGCTCCAACTGTATCCCATATTCACAACAACCTTTCCTAGTCACCGCTCACTATATTGAAAATAAACACTTGAAATTTAATGGGACAATTTGAGGTTTATCCAAACTACTCGTTCAGCGAAAACATTTAGCTCTTCTCTACTATTAGGTAGTAGTAACGTCAGATTAAGAATGAGTCTTCATCACCCCTATTACTAGTAGAAGCCTAGGCTGACCTTAAGAGCTTTAAGCATTCCAAAAAGAAAAGGCAAGGCCATTTTTTATGAATTAAGACTATCATCTATAACATTTATTAAAAGAGTAAGGCTGTTACCTGGCTATTTGTTTTCCCCTCTCCCCCAGCAGATACTCACTGAGCTGCCCATGTGAGACAGAGCTTCTTCCGCACGCTCTACTCTACTGCCCTTGGTACTGATGGTGAATGCTCTTGTCACATGACTGCAGAATTCCACTGCGATACCACAGCTCTGGAGAGTGAAAGGAAACACATATGAAAACATCGGTTAGATGAGCACTTTGATGTCAAGGTCTCTACTCAGAATTCTGGATGGGCTGGAAAGATTCCCAGCAGGTGTCATTAGGGTTAAAGTACTATGGGAAGTTACAAGCTTAGTGTTGCTTCCCAGACGCACTGTGTGGTGTTTTACCACCAGTCATTACTAACAGACAGTCAAACAGGAAGCAGAACATGAGATTGTTTCACAGGTCAAGTTTCCCGAGGTTGAAGCAAGCTGGCTTTGATGCAGTGCATGCAGTGAACATTGAACACTATGATCAGTTTACTACTGTTAGCTGCAATAACATTGCTTTAGAATAATACTGAAAATACATCCTGATTTGATACCATGACAGTTCAGCTGATCAGTCCTTTACGACACTAACTGAACACTTGTCTAATCTTAGCCGTATCTAGCAGATAGACTTGCTTAAACAAACATCTAACTGTAATATGTGCCAACAGTTTACATGAACCCTCAGACCTGCCACAAACCTCTAGAGAACAAAGTAAGCCAGAGCAACCAATAGCTGCTTGCTGGAGCTAGTTCTGGAGTGCTCTACCAAGGCTCACTCTGTGCAAATGATTTCATCCACTTATGCAGGAATAATACTGGTGCTAGCAGATCCCAGATCTACTCTGTAGAGCATCAATACAGCAGAAGCCTTAAGACAAACCTATGCATCCTCCCCTTCAGCATGAGCCACCTGCGTTGATGTGGAGCAGCACCTAGCCTAGATAGCAGCAATACAGCTGTTGCTGCAAAACAAGAGTGACCTCCACCAGATGCAGTACAGCTTCAGTTCAATTGCTGCATCTTATTAGTACTAGGACAAGTTGTCAGAATAAACTTGTTTTCTCTTCTAGATGTGTTAAGATAGTTCCACTACTGTTCAAAGGCCTATCAAAGTTCAGCAGCAGAATACTGCTCAGTATCACAAGTATATATGTAGCACACAGAACTGTTCAAAACTTGGAAACAGAGCAAAGAGATGTCTCGTTGACTTACCATCACAAGATTTACTAATGAAACTGCATTCAAGCTGATGCCCCAGAGCCACATCACTCCAAACATGTTGACGATTATCATAGCAATAGTTATTGAAACCACAACAGCAGCCCATACTTCAAAACCAAGAAGCACAGTTGTCACCAGAAATATTGATCCCAAAGAGATGCAGAGGTTAAAGATAGCATCATGCACAATTGTCAAGTATTGTTCATAGAAGACATAAAACATACTGTAGAAAAAAAGACAGGTTGTCATTAGCCATCCTTCTTTTTATATGCTATTATTAGATTAGCTTCTGTGCTAAGGATAAAGTAATTCCCCCCGAGGGAAGTCACCAACAGAACCTGGCTTCCTTGTATCAGTGGAATGCCATGTAACAGCCACTATTCTGTAAGAGTCAACTCCTCACTTCAGATAAAGATTGTGTCTCAAAGTCAGTGTAATTCCCATATTTCAATATAAGCAGCTACAGTAGATACCAGAAGGTAGGTCCTCAGATCCATTATGGTATCTGCAGGAGCTACTGCAGATGGACCATAAGTACAGGTAGGATTCTTTGATGAGAAGAGATCAGTATTTCAGATGTACAGATACCAGCTCCAACTCAATTTTAGTCTGGTATTCCTACACTTGACATTGCTGCTGTATTTGCTTTACATTTATTAACCTATCTGAAGTCAATACATTTAAATCACAGCTTGCAACTACCCATGTCAACATATCTGCCTATGTTTGAACTACTAAACTCTACTATGAAAGTTGGAAATGCCCAAAAATGGAACCAGATCTACCTTTGTATTGAAGGATTTAAGTTAGTTATCGATGACAGTAGAAAGAGGCCAGTGCTATGGATACAAATTATATTTTCCTTGTTTTACTAGAAATTCCCAAGTCTTTGCATTACCTTCTGTTAGACAAAACTCAAGTTCCTAATACGTTATTAGCCCGCACCTTTTCTGCGTTGCTCAAATATTTGTCACCAAGGCAAGAAAGATCTAACCAAACCTGTAAGGAAACACCCGGTAGTTCTTCTCTTTGATGCCCATGGTTTCAGTAATGTTGTCTGCTATAATCCGAGCTTTCCTCATAGCATCAATAAAATCAGATGATGTTTTCAGAACAGTATGGTAAGTCATAAAATAAGTGGCTCCAACATCAGTTTTGTTGTTTATAAAGTTGACAGCGGAGTTATATGCAGCATGTCCTCTATAAAAACAGGGACATGTTAGATGTCAGCATCAGCACCATTCAAATTTATTAGCTTTTATAATTTATAATCTTATGGAATTATAGAATGGTTTGAGTTGGAAGGGAGCATAAAAATCATCTAGTTCCACCTCTCCATGAGCAGGAGCACCTTCCAGTAGACTACGGTTGCTCACATCCCATCCCACTTGGCCTTGAACACTTCCAGGGATGGGGCACAACTTCTCTGGGCAATCTGTTCCAGTGCCTCACCACCCTCATAATAAAGAATCTCTTCCTAACATCTAATCTAAACCTACCCTCTTGCATTTTAAAGCCATTCCTCCTTGTCTATCACTACACCCCCTTGTAAAAAGTCCCTCTCCAGCTGTCCTGTAGGTGCCCTTTAGAGGGCTAACAGCTGGTAGTTTTTTCCAGCAGTTTCCAAAACTATAAAAGCTTCAGAGCACAATACATTTCAAGATTGCACAGGATATTCTAGAACAGACTGGCCATAGACATTGTATCTCTTTGTGCAGGGGAAAGCTGCTATTCCATTTAGTTGATGATGCATTTGTTTTTTTCAGAAAATACTACAGAACTGGTGAGATGTCAATGTTTGTATGGCTTTTACGAGGACATTAGATACCTAACCTTGCAGACAAAATCCAGAGTGAATCTCTTTGACACATTGGTCTAAGCAAGGTCTATAAAATAAGGCTCTTACCCTTTGCCACATTTAGGATTAGGGTTGTCTGATAGGAACATTGGCAAAAAGGTCATGAAGTCTTCACCCTGTGGTCTCTGCTTGCCTTCTTGAGTCAGTGGTCGACAAGGAGTGCAGGATGGATCGCTGACTGAAGAAATACAGGAAGAAGGTCAGCTACAGGATCAAGTATTCTTTTCCTAACACAAGTAACTTCTGACCTGCATTACTACAGGATGCAATTCTACAAAAAGCATTTTTACTGATGAACTAACTGATCCATCCTGAAATTCCATATAAGATTTGTAGTCCTTAATTTTATTTATTGCTACTACGGCAAGGGCTGCCAGAGAACTCTTACTTGTGCATTTATCTATATTAGATCAAATGAGAATTACACCAAACTGAAGGACCTGAACAAAACCAGAGCACCAAGTTTGTGTGCTCTAAAAAACCAACAGAAGGATCAAAACTTTTACAGCAAGTTACACTGGCTGTCTAGGTAGGCTGTTTTCAACCTGCAGCATTCCAGTGGAATATTTAAGCTCACTCAAACAGCAGTTCAAATAAATTAAGAGGACAACTCAAGAGGTTCCTGCTTACAGTAAGAAAAAGTATTCACTTGACTCATACCATGAGAAAATGTTTTGGCTGTGAAACTTACAAACCAAACTAATCCACTAGCAACAAGATGGATGCCAATACCTGAAGCATTGCAAAACTGTCCAGTGGTATTGTAGACTCTGCAACAGGACGACTGTGGCTTCACCCAGTCAAAGTAGTCATCAATCCAGGATGATGGGGCATAGCCTATCCTCGTGCTAACATAAAAATAACACAACGTATCCATCATCAGTAATTTTATATTTAATTCCAAAATGTATCACTTGATCTCTCCAGTGCCAATTTATACCATGCCAGCTCATTCTTGTCAAATCTATTTAGCTTTCCATACAGTCCCATGCTCTAGTACCCCATTCAAGAACCATAATGCTCAGGTATCACAGAACACTGCAGCTAGCAAATAGCAGGAGCTTTTTCACTGCATCCTGTTCTACTGCCAAGCTCAGCTTCCCATTCCCTTGCCCACTCTGTTCCCCATCCTATTCCACACCCTGTTGTCTCAGTTTTCAAGCAAAGCTCCTCCTTCAGTTAGGCTGAAATGAACTACAGTGGAAGGAATTGGGAAAAGACTTCCTTGAGTTTTTAGCTGCAGATAAAATTCCTGCTTAGCCCCCCTAGGCTAGCCTAGTTTTTATTCACCAGGTTGAGAAGCCGAGCATGCAGCCATTTTCCAGAACATCATAACCCTGCTGAGAGGTTTTCAAAAGTTTTTCTTACTACCATTCCAAGATTCCTTGAAGGATCAAGCCCCTTTTCCAAACCCAAGTACAACAATGTATCCCACCAGTCCTGACAGGTTTTATCCTCACGCTAGAAGGCTGTCACGGCTGCTTCCAATCCCCTCCCTCCCAAACCCACAATATAAAGCAAATAAAATTGAATGTCAGTTTATGACCAACAGCTGAGCCTGAGCTAAATCAGGAGGACACACTGGTCAGCTACGTCTCTTCCATGCAACTATGCAGAGACAAGCATGAAAGACTTACTAGCTACCAATTTCCGCAGCATTGAAGACTTGCTGGACAAGTGAATCATTATTACATCCCATTCCACCACACACCATGTTCTGCCCTTCCAAAGAGGTGTAGTTGTGTCCTTCTTCTAGGACGAAGTAGACAGGGGGACCCGCATGCAGGTACTTGCTGATGTGGCTGAAGTAATCTATTACGTAAGAGTCCTTCAAGGGAAAGTTTTGTGTTACTATTATGGAATGTTGAGGTAGCACAACAAGGTATCGAGGTTTCAATTCAGCCACAAACTGCTGAACAGTGACAGGATCATAAGACTTACATCTGGCATTGAGAGAGACTGATCCAGTCCAATCTCTACATTGTGCATAACTGCTGTACTGAATGACAGGATACCCACAAACACTGCTATCTGCAAAAAAAGCAAATCCATGGAAGTGAGAACTGTACAGAATCAACAAGCAATAGGAGTCATTTACTAAGTCAATAGCAACCATGCAAAGAGGTTCTAGTTTAAATATGCTACCCAGGCTGAGTACAACCACAACTAGTGGTAGTAAAACTTAGCTACTCAGAGGTCCCTCTGGAACTGTAAGGAAATTTATTCTTAGAAATCCGTCATGAAAGATACAAACACCTTCTGTAAATAAGCACAGTAACCTTAAACTGAAACACAGATTCAGCAACAACACTCTGGATTAATGCAGTGTAGAAGCCAACAAATGCTCATTTTTTTATATAGGCTAAAGTAATTTGATTGTCAGTAATGCAACTCTTAATCTGGGCTTTGGACAATCCATGATCAAACTTCTATTTACTGAAATACTTACACGGTTACAAAAGCTTATTTCTATACTAATGATGAAAACAAAAATACTAGAAGATTCATTTCTTTCACTGTGTTGAAGATTTTTCTTCCCTATTTAGGCCTTCAGGCTTACTGCTCTTTTGTTCAAGTTTAGATGACTGCTTACTTGAAATAGACTATACATACTACTATTGGTCTCATCCAATCCTTAAGCAGATATGGAGAAAACAGATTTTTGAAGAACAGAAATAACATGCTCTCGGAACGCTGGACTCCACCCGTTTCTTCACTGCTTTTGATGCAACACAGAATATCCAGTCTATTCCTCTGAAAATGGAGTAAATGCCAGAGTTAGTGCAGTTCTGCAGATGCCATCATCCCCATTACACGGCAGTTATAGGTGCATTTATACTCACCTCTTGACGCTTAATATCCAAGCCCAGGAGACTCACGAAGCAAGTGACTTGAAGAATAAAGTCTACGAGCACAGCCATTCCAGCAAACAGGGAGAACGTGCGAACCGCTGGCATTGTAGACAGTGTCCCTGGAGGAAGTGACCCAGTTTGTTAAGAGAGCTCCCTTCTCCTAGAAATGCACGAGCATTTTCTAGACAAACATTCAGTTTAAGTGGTAGCCTTATAGCAGGACAAAGAGCCTTTATTTCCAGCTGCTGTCTTTGACCTGTTTAACAGCACTGAGGCTGTGCAAAGGAGTGACCAGTTCTAAGGCACTTCTCAATTCCAAAGTTAGGTGCAGAATGTGTAACAGGGCAGTTAAGGGGTGCTGTCATGCAACATCTTGCTTCAATACTAAGCCATTCCAATACAAGCTGATCCAACGACAAATTACACTGCAGGTAAACAAAGCCATTATGAAAGAAGGCCAAATTATACTTGTAGGGTAACAAAAGATTTACCTCTAACACATTGTAAAGTGAGCCTCAAACATAAATCTGTCATGAGGCATTTTTCCAAGCAAGAGGCATTTTGGCAAGTTGACTAAACGCAATATAGGAGTTCATACACCCTGATATTTGTTCTATTCCTAAGGTCAAATTTAGACTTGTCGGTCACTGCAAGTCAGTAAAATCCTCCAGCCTTTCATGCTGGAAAGCTTGACAGATTCAGAACTGGATCTTTTTAACTGTGCCAGACTCTTCAAGTACTCTAATGCCTATCCCCAGCAGAAGTTTAACTTGATTGTAACAATGAACAACTAAGCTAAACTGCCTCTACAAATTCTTACTTTGCTTTTCTATTTTAGTTTTACATTTATTCTTGCAACACGCAGTTATGATAAGGCCCCTTATCTTCAAATATTAAAGGAGTCTTACCAAGAAAGAATGCCACAGTCTCCGAAAAGGATGAGAGAAACATACTGGGTGCCACATCTCCCAAGACTCTGCCAATCTGTTTATCCAGAGTTTCACCCTGAAGGCGTTCATCTCTCTGTTTTAAGGCAATAATTTATTATTATTATTAGTAATCATACAATTTATAAAGCTATTTCATATGGCTTTAAAGAATCCAAAACTTTAAAATATCCTAAACTATCTTTTGCTGTTTTCACTGCATTAACAAGAGTTTGATAAAAAACAGCTGAGACTCTCTAAAACAAGAGCATCCTGAACATTGCTTGTTGTCTTGCTTCAAATTTAAAATATAGTACTAAGTTCAGTACTTCAGATAAAACTACACATTTGACAGAGGCAGTGCCGGTTTCAGTGGGTTATTGAACCTGTCAGATTAAAAAGACTTAGCATCAGAAGTCCCTAGTCTTAAGCATGTAGTTTGGTTCATGACTACTGCTTGCAATATACTAAAATTACAAGTGATCAAAATACCAGTTGAGTTCTACAACTATTTTGATATCAAGCAGCAGTAAGAAAAATGCAGAGACATAAACTGGGGGTTTTTTTGTGAAGGTAGAATGTACACAGATTCTTGGCTCTCTTCCACTAGATATCTTGTGAGGGTCCAGAGCTGCTCACATTGAGCTGAGCACTGGAATGCAGAAGACTTCCTGCTCCAAGTTTACAGCCTTCAAAAATGACAGGCACTTTTAGAAGAGTCTGTATGAAAGAATAAATACCTGAAGTGTCTGAACCATAATGAAGATGTTGTCCACTCCAATAGCCAGCACCAAGAAAGGAATTACTTCTATCGCAATCAGTGTCAGTGGGATTCCAAAGTAGCTGAAAATGCCTATAGAACATGCTACTGAACTCATTACAATCAGGATGCCTGCAATGCCCAGAGAGATCTTCGAATCCACCTAAAAAAAGTTGTACCGAACGTCATCCAAACAAGCATCATCCCACAGAATAGTTTATAGCAAAGGCAAAAGCTATATTCTTGCATTTAGTCTAGGTAGTAGAAAACTTTTCCGTTTTTTTTTTAAATATCCAGATATTTAAAAAAAAAAAAAAAATCAACCTTGTAGTTACAAGTGTTAAAGTCAATGTTAACTGAACATGAAGTGAAAGAATTTAGTTGAGACTATGAAGCACACATGAACTGTCTAGTACAAGAACAATGCTCCCCCTAACTCCTGCCCAAGGAGGACTCAATGCTCTAATAAAAAATTGAACATCAGCATTCTGCGAAAATAGTCAAGTCACACCTATCAGCAAGCTCTAGTTTCAGTCTTTATAGCAATGAAAACTATACATACCAGCAGTCTTCTACAGCTCTGGATATGTCCCAAAGCTATGGAGATGTACACGAACATCACAATATAGCTTATCAACACAATGCTAAGATCACTGTAGCTTTCGCGGTTGATCTCATCTTCAATACTCCGTTCAGCAGAAAATGATATAGTTAAGTTTGAATTATTATAGTTCTTCAGAAAGTGAATAAATCTAAAAAAACAAGACCAAGAGGTCAATCACATTTTAAAGAATAAAACATCTTCCACTAGAAATACTTGAAAGTCAGTTGATGGCAAATTTACATCATCTGTGTGGTACAAGAGTGCACTGTGGCCAGACAGTTCTTTGAGGGACCACTCTCAGTTTTAAAAGAGAGGTGCTGGCTACACATACCTAGAACTCTATTCTAAGCACTAGAAATACACTAAGCTGAAATACTTTCCATGTTCTCGCCAGAGTTTGAGGACAAATAGGTATCTTGCATGAGCTATTTCAAACTCTAACTACAATTTTCCTCAAAGCCAGACCTAGAAATATACACATGAAAGATGACTGCAGCTTGCTTACAGTACTGGAACAATTTGTTAGCCCTTGTTTCAGTTGCCCAACTTGAGAGGTGCTTGTGACACAGGCAGATGCTTTTCATACTTTTATTTTGTCACAAACTTTCTAGTACAGTAGTTTTTATCTGAACTGCTAGCCAGAGCAGCTGGCCTGTGCAAGTTAGCTCTTCAAGATGGTAAAGGGAATGAAAGCCTTAGATGCTTAATGCTGGATGACATTTTTAAAAATTAAAGGTAAAGAACTACAGCATCAGGCTTGACCTTTCCACCTACGGTTAATGGTCCAGTAAATTAAAGAGTCTACTTGTGTAATTCTTGCCACAATAAAATATATCAAATCCTTACTAAAGTTACTTATTGGCAAGTACTACTGGGCTAGATGATCACTAACAGGACTAGAACCTATGTCTCAAAGCAAATGAAGTGTGCCAGACAAAGCGAAGGTCTTCTGACCAGCATAGTCTGTTTTTAACCAGTTTTGCTGACTCTCAAAACATCCTTGTAGTTATACTGAAAACCTGTCAGTACAATGCAGGGGTTTCTTGTTTATCTACAGTTAAAGCTGCTTTAAGTCATGTATGCATTTAAGAACACAGGGAGACTACTTACTCTTTTTCCCATGCCAAGGCTTTCATCAGCTTTTTTGAGTCATTGTAGTAGTTGCTGACAGGAAAAGTAATAACAAGAGCTGTAGCATTATTATAGTTATCATCTATAGAAGAAAAAAAAGAAGTTTGGCATTAAAACACAACTTACATTCCAGTATAGCAGATACAAATAATTTTAAAATTAGCATTGCCCAAAGCAATCCCATCCCTACAACTCCACTGAACACCACTGAGTTCTCAAACACACTACTGAAATAAGAACAGAAGCTCATAAGCACTCCAGATTGCATTCCACAGTAATTATTCATTGTTTAACATGCTCATGACACCCCAACATTAAATGTTGCATGGCTAGACAAAGAGCTACTATACAACCACTGCTCATGACTTTCCACCTAATGAATAATGTGGCTTCCTAAACACTGTACCTCTTGCATACTCAGATTTTACTCAAAGCAAATACAAATCCCCTACAGTTTAATAAAGACATGCTTGCCTTTAAACACTATTTTAGATATATTAAACATAAATATATTACCAAGTAATGTTTAATTAGATAAATTACTCAAACAAAATCCTGGCTTAAGAGTACTTATGAACATTTCCTTTGTGAACATGTTAATCTATTCTTAACTGCTTTGTCAGATCAGTGACAAAACTTTATTATAACTCAAAGCAAAATACACACACATCCCAGCATGTCAACCTGAGCTACTTCATGTCTGTATCTTTTACCAGGCCCAAAGCAGACTGAACATTTGTCCTGTTGACAAGAATGTTCCGATTACAGATTGCTTGCATTTTGCACTTCCAGAGTAGTTTGCCTCCGAGCCCAGCACAGCATTTTCAGCACTACTGAAAACTTACTTAAAACACCCTTACTTACCGAAAGTTTAACAAAACTCCAGTTTCTCTGGAGTGCATTTAAACACCTGTGTTAAATGAGAATGCACATTTAGCACCAAGGACAGCACACAAGTATGTACTCTTAGACTTAAACAGCAGCACCGTTTTTCCACTCACCATCGTATCCTCCCAACACCAGCCATGGAAATACAGGTCCACCAAATGTTCCTAAGCAGGGATCGTGAAGCAAGCTTGTGTCATTCAGTGATGCTGGAGCCCTAAAGAGATCACCAGCAATAATTGTTAGCTGTCAAGCAGAAGCTGAGGCAGAGCACAAAACAGTAAAAAGCTGTTGTGTTATAACTGAAAAATCAAGACAGAAACAAGACAAGACTGACAGTGATACACTGCCCTTGTGCTACATTTGCTTTGAATTTAAATAGTTTTAAAGGCATCTATCTTACAGCCTTTAGGACAAGGAGTATCTTCTAACCAACTGAACTATAAACTAAAGTGAAAGCTTAGAAACTGGTCTTCTGTTCAGAACTCTTCAGAAGCACTGAAAACATGTTTAAGGTAAACCAGAGCCAGCATCCACACCAAACCAAGCTGAACTGGCAACTGGATTAAAAAACATGTAATTTTACTGCTTACCGAACACAGTATAAGAAGTGAGTGTGGTAATCAGCATAGACAAAGAACTCATCCCCAACAGTGTGATCCAGAACAGAATGGCTGTTCTGAAAGTAGTTGAGTACGCTCAGGATAGTGCAGTTGTTGTTGTAGGGAGCAAGAGGAGCCAGGCAAATGTCCTTCAGCATAACAGTCTCATTGTCATAAGAAGCAGTTATGTTGACAATAGCATCCTGCAAATCCAGTACCTTTAAAAAAAATAAACTATAGTTTTAAGAGCAGCACAAGAAAGCATTTACCTTGCAAGACAGGACTTAAGCGCACACTATATTCTTGCAAGTTTCCACAGACAGAGGCACACATCAATAGAAGCACATTACATTATCTCTGTGTTCATACTAAGAGCTGGGACTTGGCTTGCAAGCATCTCTCTAAAAGAAAGGTTTTCAGCAAAAAGCTTTTATAATAAGGCTATGATTTCTAATAAGAATATCTAGTGACTGTTTTGATGGATACACAACAGTGCAGATGGAAGCCAGCTCCATGTGGTTATACCTGTTAAATATGCTTAGCTTTGCTCTTGGAAAGTCCGAATTACCTGATGGAGAATATCTTTGGTAAGAGGAGGCCCAAAAGGTACATCTTCTCCTGATGGGTAAGGTGAGTAGGTATCTGGGTGGCTCTTTGGCGCTTGAATAATAACTTGTTCAGTACGGAAGAAAGGCCCAAAGTGTGTGTCAAAGTATTCCTTCTCCTTGCGAGCTTGGCTGCTTGGGGCTGCCCAGAGATCTACAGGATTTGTAGTTGCTCTAATATATACAAAGCCTGAACAGCACATTGCAATGAAGACCACAGAGAAGAGGATAACAGGACGTGGATTTCTGACACAGAAAGCCCCCCATGATGTGAATGTCATCCTAAGGCCATTCTCAAACCTTTCACCAAGCCTTTCACCACAGGCAATGTTTCCTGCAAAAGCAAGAAGTAAACAGTAAATGTTTGAGAAGTCAGTTAAGCAGCATTTTCTTGGAGTCCACTCAGAAAGATGAAATTTTATCTCTGTTTGTAGGAAGCACCAGAAGCTATGTCTCCATTGACAGTCAGACCCTGAGATCAATCCCTGACTGAGGCCAAGGGGGCAGAAAACAGCTTGTACCTACATTGCCCCTTGAAATGTAAGATTGTCTTTGACAGCAGTAGGTGTAGCAAATAAGGAAGAAGCAGCTAAAGGACATAAGCAATAAAACAAGCTACCTCAGCTGGCACACAAGTTAAACTACAGTTCTTTCATAGCATGCTTTAAATGGATACATGGATGAGTCAAAACATGATCAAACTGATTTTAGCATCATGTTGCCCTCCCCATACCCCTATGACAAAGCCCTCCAGAACTTCCTTGGAGCTTAGCAAGATGCATGAAGGGTGTACCCAGAGCTTTCAGCATCCAGTAAAACAGGGGTAAGTACCACTCTAAAAGAAGAGAGATACTGGTCAAAAGGCTGAAGGCCCTCTAAGAATGGACTTTTAGCCTAACAAAGCTAAAACTCCAGAGCCCATCCATAGGAAAGGGATGCACTTAAGTTGAGTTTGTTATAAACCTATTACTCTTATCCAAGACATACCATTGTCACTGTGGGAATTCACAGAAAAAGCTACATTGCTGTCAATTGGGGTGTACTCTGAGACAAAGTGCCGCCTCCTGCAAGGCAAAAAAGCTGTGTTACCCTGCTTGTCCAAAAAGGCATCTCTACTGTTTGTACAACAGTCTCCAGCTTTATGATCCCTTAGAACAACATACAGCCATGTCAGCTGTCTTAATAAACTTTTTCAGCTCACATCAAGCACAAGTTCTTTATGCACATTTAGAAGATCACCAGCATTAACAAAACAGAGAATCTCTTTAAATTGATCCTAAGTTGATATTTGCAGGAGATTTTTACAGTAGAAATATGAACCAGGCATCTCAAACACACTTACCATTTCACGTCGCCCACTAAGGTAAGGCTGCTGAACACGTCATAAATTGTCATACCCACTATCTTTTTCCACACAGACTTAATTCTTATTACAAAGAAATTTTAGCTTTCTGGTCATAATCAAACAATCATAGAATCAGAGTGGTTTGGGTTGGAAGCAAACCTTAAAGATCATTTAATTTCAACTCCCCTGCCATGAGCCGGGACACCTTTCACTAAATCAGTTTACTTAGAGCCCCATCGAGTCTGGCCTTGAACACTTCCAGGAATGGGGAGTCCACTAACTCTCTGGGCAACCTCTTCCACTGACTTGCCACCCCCATAGTACAGAATTTGCTTTTAATATTTAATCCACATCTCACCTCCCTCAGCTTAAGACCATTGCCCCTTGTCCTGTCACTACATGCTCTTGAAAATAGCCCCTCTCCAGCTCTCCTGTAGGCTCCCTTTAGGTACTGGAAGGTGCTTTAAGGAATCCCTAGAGCTTTTTCTTCTCCAGGCTGAACAACCCTAACTCTCTCAGCCTATCTTCATAGGAGAGGTGCTCCAGCCATGTGATCAAGGGTGATATGCTATAATTACTGGAAGCTCAGCTTTAATTTAGTTTTTTTCAAAATAGGAAACTAGGAAAAAGTATTCATGACTTAATTTGCAATAGGGCAGTGACTGTTTTGTTATGAATGTATGTTTTCCCAGACTTCTGCATACTTAGTTATGAAAGTCGAAGAACAGTGCCTCTGATTCTGTAGCTAGGAATGCTATGACAGTGATGCCTTGGGATTTTAGCTGTTATATTTTCATATACTTGTAATTCTGCAATTCTTTAGTGTATACCTCTGAGCTCCATATAGAGTGTTAGCAACTGCTTTTCCCATTTTTGTCAGGCACAACAATTCCTCTCTAGGCCTGAGAATCAAGGACACCTCAATGTTTCAGGCTCCAAGAAATGTAAATAAAAATGAGTTTGGGGAGGTGGGTGGGAGCAAATTAAGAGAATGGGACTCCACTGCCTGAAGCTGTAACTGGACAATTAACCTCTGATATGCAAATGGACAAAACTTGTATCTGTCCAAAAGACGTGTGATTGTCGTCCATCTTGGGTGTAGTCTCTGTGAGACTCCTGCACTGCCCAAGGTGTACCCTGTGAAGGCCTTTCAATAAATCCCTACGCTTTATCCTTTCACTCTGTCTAGCCTCTGTTCCACGTCAGCCTCTACAAGGCATCAACAGGTGTGCATCAACTAAACCAACTTCTGCAATCACTTTCCACCAGGTGGCTTCAGCTGTTAGAACACTCCCTGTAAGAATATGTGGCATCTGCTACAGAGTATGACTTTTGGCTGGCTGAAGTAGTCAAGACATAAGCATCTGACCAGGGCAAAGAAGTTCTCAGAGATAAACAAGTGACTTGCAGAGCTCAGCATTTTGAATGCTTTACCTGTAACACCAGACTCCAAAAACCAGTGCAAAAAATATGAGTAGAAAGCCCATGTATGAGATCCACATGATGACATACACAGCATCCAAACCAAACAATAGCCAAGGAGGAGGCAATGGAGGGGGCTGGGGTTTTGGACCACAAACAATTGAACAGTCCTGACAGCTGCATGGTCCTGTTGAATCATCCATGGACTCATTACAGCCTTTGGTAGCGTTATTCATAGGATTCATTCCATGGACAGGAACATCTATGACAAATCAAAAGTTGCAGAGCCAGTTTATTACCAGGGAAAATTAACAGACCTTCCCAGTTAACCCACTACATGAAAGCCTCCAGCCCCTATGTAGGGCAGCATTTCTTGGTCTTACAGATTAAGAATCCACTGCCCTTTCCACAGAAGGTACCAACTATTTACAGTTGTCTAATAATTAAATTACTGGTCATGTCTATAACACTTCCGTCTGTAAAAGTAATAAGCACATACTTCTATCATCCCAGCAATGATTTGTCATCCCCCTTATCTGTTCAGACTGTGAAATGTGCAACAATTTCCTTATAAAGAAATCCTCAAGGATGAGAGTACTGCCCGTTTCCCAAGGAATACAAGGAGCCAGTTGCCTAAGCTCAGTCCATCATTAATGAGCTTTAGAGATTTAAACAGTAAGAAGCTGTATAGAAAAAAAAGCACAAAGTATGGTTTCCAAGCAGGAATCAAAAAAAAAGGTAAGTTAATCTCACATTGCTTTGAAAGCCTCTGACTTTCATTGCTGGGCAGCTGTTTAAAAATCCATGTTCTAGCCACAGCACACAGCCTTTGACAGGAGCTTCAAAGGCAAGGACTATTCGGTTTCTTACCTGAAAAGATCGGAATTATGCTGAAAGGAGTTTGTCCATTGTCTTTACTAAACATGTACTCAATCCAGTTGGTTGCATTGCAGTCCTTGACATCCTTCCCACACAGCAACCCCAGTGCTTTAACATTGCTCGATGGAGCCTCCACATCTTTGCAGGCATTGTACATTGCTAGGAAGAGTCATTAAACCAATATTATAATTTGAGTAAGCATTCCAAGTATTTCCAACATTACAGACTCCCCAACTTCCAGAAACATTTTAGAGTTTTGAAGCAGAAACATCTTATGATAGTGGACTAATGCTTTCAGTTGTATTTATAGTATACAAAGTTGCAATGCTTTGTTACAGCGACCTTGCTCTGAGAAAGCCACCCAAATCTGTATTATGCTAGAACCTTTTTTCTGCTTCACAGGAAACATTACCTAATATTATTTTCAGGGAAACCTATGAAAAGCATTTAAGGTACTTTCAATTTGTAGGCCATATATGTCTTTCAAGTGTCTCAGTTTCATTAAAGGTTACTGCAAAGAGCATAAGAAGACTGAATTAATGCTTTAAGCTTGCTACAAAATCAAAATACAACCCAAATGTATTGTTCTCTAAAAACATCTGATTTTGACAAAGGACTAGAACAGTCCATTTCAAGACTGAGTCCCTCATAGAGAACCACTGTAGTACACTGTGTACAAACTTTATTATCATGCTTGCCAGACTTTTAGTATCAGGTAGGCTTTGGACATTCAATACTTGGCAACAACTTTATTTTTCTGAAGTTCAAGTCATCAGGGTTATCAGCTATTAACCATTTGTACAGATTTTCAGCCTCAGCTGAACCTTTAAAAACACTTACTTAAGAGTGTCAATGTAATGTCCCTTGCCTGGGCAGAAGTTAAGTGTCCCTTAAGGGGGACCTGCTGTTACATATGTGACGACTAGAACTTCAAAAAGACAGTCAAAGAGATGTTTCCTCCTCCCAATTCTTTCTGAAAAAGCACTGGTTTGTTACCTGGACAAAAGCCAAAGTAAATTAACACACTGTTTACTCACCATTTGCAAATCGATCTCCAATAAAGTACTGCAGCTCTGTAATGCTACTTTTGTTCTCTTTTAAAATGGGATCATAATAAGGTATGGTGCTTGTAACATTCAAAAAGTCAGACTGATTTGGACTACAAGTCAGTTCACAGAAGAGGTTTATCAAGTTGTAAAAACATGATGGACATCTGGGTAGGAAAGCCAATGAACAGCAATCAGATTAAGAGGTAAAGGTGCTATGTAGGTCAAGTCAGATATGCCTTGCAAATAAAAACAAACATTCTGCTCAGAGTGACAGAACAAAATATTTAAATTCTGTAATATTTTAACCAGCAATACAACAATTGTTGTTGGCGCTACAGATGAACAACTTTAAGCACCATAAATCACTAATAAAATTGCCTGCCTCAAATAGCTGATTCAAATAATTTTACTAGAATTTGAAGAAAAACTTAACTGTGGCTAGCAGGAAGACTTTTTAGACTTCTTAACATCTTAGGTAGAACAAGACCAAATGGTACTTGATGTCACCCTCTTCTGAAGGCTTCATTAGATAAAGTACTTTGAGACAAACTAAGGGAATGTTTATTCTACGAGCTAAGTCAATCCAGACCGCAAGTAGTTGTTTCATGACATTACAGCCTGCTGCTATGGATGAGAAAGTCACTCCAACAGCTTGCTCCAACAATTCTTTAAATGAAATTAACACTTTTTCTACAGTCTACTTGAAGACAAGTGCTTTGTTATTCTGTTACAAAACTAGTTGCTTTGCCATTCGTAAGCATACCTGGAGAGAAACTGCAGAGGCAGCTGCAAGTTATTTTTCAAGGTCTGAAGCTGATGAACATCACAGCACGTGCTAACATTGCCAAAGAATAAACCTGGACAGAGTTCCTTAACAAAAAAAACCCCAAAAACAAAAAACAAACAAGATTGAGATCAAGAGGAAAGGAAGAAAAAGCATGTTTAAGACTTCAGAACTCATTATAATCATGGGCTCTGCTTCAGCATATTTCAGAACACAGTAGCTGTTGCTGTGGGAGATGCATAGAAGAAAAACAGTCCAGCAAACAAGATTTTTGATTAAAGACTGGAGAGAAGAATCCCTTTTTCACTTCTTTTATTCAAGGCAGCACTTCCTTTTGAAAAGCTCCTTCAGATGATGTTTAGTCACCAGGGTCTATATATAGAATGATAATGGCATTTGAGAGCCTATTCGTAAGAGGACAACACATGTTTATCCAAGTTGAAAGTATTCCTGCAGCTTATCCTCTAGTACTCCTTCTGGATAGTATCAGATTTTAAAGTCTCAGAAAGGCAAGCCACTAACCACAAAACCACTGATTACCTCGAAGAGCTACTTAATGTTCAGTTTATAGAAGAGACAAATGCATTTAACACAAATATAACTGATAGTAACATACAAGAACTGTACATTAAGTCTTCAGAAACAATACACAACAGTAGTTAGCTGACCTACATATTTAATGAAGTCACTCCTGTCACCAGTCTAACCATTGTTTAACCCTGTAGAGCTTTGAACTACCAGATGCAGAAGGCAAGTCTGGCAATATCATCCTATGTTGTGCATGAAATATATAAACTCTCTTTTGACTGTGGTTTTGTTCACTTTGGCAGCTGAAGCCCAAGTAAGGAAATACAGTCTCACACTAGGCACAGCTAATTTTATCCAAATTTGCTCCATTTGAACCATTGTCAGTTAGCCCCTTCCTATTTAAGGAGAGATCAAGAATGATCATCTGAAGGAAAATAATTTAGTCTTGTCCTTTAGAGATCAAAAGGCATAACTGTGGAACATATATTTTGTGAGAGTCTTTAAAAAAAGCAATCTGAGTAAAGAGGAGTCGGACCAGTGAGGAAAATATGCAAGAAAGTGAACAAATCTTATATTTGTCTGTGACAGCCTCTAATCACATTTTGAAGACTTCTCATATCTCTGAAAAGGAACAGAGGTAAATTACGTTCACCTAGCTGGACCTGAGAAATCAGAGATAATCTGTCTACTTTCTCATCAGGTTAGGATGAGATGTCATAGCACAGGTCCAACAAAACTCAACACAGAATTCTGAAGCATTGGAGAATTACTTTTTTAGCTGCAGACCTCCAAGAGAAGCTCACCTGCATTAAGTCATAGCCATCTTCTGGTAGTGCTATTGGTGGTCCATCGTAAGCACAGTTGTACCTCTTGTCTCCAGAAGCAACTCCACATTCTCCATACCACACACACATTTGTGGAAGTACCTAATCAACAAAGTAAGTGATTAACTGCAAGGAATAGTTGCCAAATATCTGTCCTACTAATCCAAAAGCCACTTGCAGTCCAGATTAGAAAACTTCCTGCTAATTAAAACATCAGTGTGTACTACATAAAACACCCATTAACAAAAGTAGGTGTTTTCAACATGGTGAACATCACCACTGATCTTCAGCTCAGCTCCCCATCCTCCCTTGACCATTACAGAAACAGAAGGTGCACTGCCTATAGTTAAGATCAAGTATAAGAGTTACTTAAGAAAAACCTAAATCAATACCTGAAAAGCATCTTCAAGTACAAGGTGATTTAGAAAATAATTTTTTCATGCAAGACAACAAAATAATTGGTAGGTTAAACCGTCACACTAGAGTACATGAGTCAGTGCACATGGAAAGAAACTCATTGCTTATGCGCTATTTCACTTTCTTCTGCCACCTTCTGATCCTGAAAACTCATTACAGTGACAGATTGAGGAAATAGCAGCATAGAGAGGATTCTGAAACAGAACTTCATAGCTCTGCACCTGCAATACATATATTGCCACAAGCTCAAAGGATGCCCTCCATCACCACTTTCAAGCCTAAGCATGAAACGTTTAAATGAGATTACAGTGCTAAGGAAAAAGCTTAATTTTAAAGATGCTTTAATTTAAAGGATTATTGAAAACTCAGAAATTTGTTCTTTATTATGTGCATAAAAGACATTGAAAAAGGGCAGTGGCACCTTGAAAGCCTTTTAAGTTTGTTCAGTAGTACCAACACTGAGACATCTGAGATATTAAGCCAAAATATTTATTCTAAAAATTAAAACATCTAATGCAATAACAAGTTATTTACAGCAAAAGCTTTAAGACAGCTCCAAGGTTTTCCTACCACCTGGGCTGCAAGCAGAAAGCAGACTCCACAAACATTTACTACACTTCTGCCAGCTCTGATCAGGAGCTTGCTTAGTACAGTTTGAGAGATAACTGACCTATTTTGCTCTCCTGAGCAACCTTGACTTAGCATTTGTAGAGACACCATATGTTGTTGCTGCAAGGACAGACTGCTGTGCTTTGTGCTTGACCATGAATAGTATTGTTTACTGACCAGAGAGGCCCCTGAAAGGCTGTATTGATAATACCCAAGAGCTACCCAGAATCACAGTGCCTCCATAATGTCCATTTTTGTGCTGAATGACACTGACAGTTCTTCGAAAAGTATGTCAGTAGTTGGTTGTTTATCAGGGACAATAACCATCACCACTTTACCCAACCCAAGACTTGTTTCCTCTTTAACGTAGCCAAGGCAACATAGGCCAATTCAAAGTTACTCACTGCAAGCCAGGTCTAAAAGTCAGTTTAAGTACCACTCATCTAGATCACCATTTTATTTGTCTATTCTAGCACGTCTTCTAGCTAAACCCACAACCAGCTCTTAAGTGTTACCATATTCTATGATATGAGCTGGAAAATATCCCTTAAGATTACACTTAGAAACACTGAATGCTTAACGTCAGCATAAGCCAAAAAGTCAAACTTCCATAACTTGTAGACTATTTCTCAAAACTACACTGTAAATTTGTTCATGCATCAAGTTACTCTAAGAAGTTAAACTACTTTGATGCCAATTTAGAAGTCATCATCTTCAACTCTGCTTCCTCACACCTGTATGCCTCAGTTTTAATAGCAAACAATCTACTAGCAGTGAAAATGGTTTTACTGTTTGTACCAGCATCAGAAATGAATTCTCTCTTCAAGAGGAAGCACAGATTCACTACTATTCTTGCAAAAGGGCAAAGAATTTGGAGCTGCTTCACACTGCCCATGAGAAAAGGATTAGTTATTTCTTCAGTATCAGGCTGGGGCTTCCGTGTTTAGTCTAGAATGGTCTGTAATCACCCTTTCTAAAAAACACTTTCTGTGCTTCACTAAATTTTGTTATCTAACACTTTTTATTTTTTAAAGCACACAAATTCATCAATCTTCATTCTAAGAGAAAGACGTAGCTTCTTCCAGAGTGGAAAGTGTGGGAAAACTGGTAATGCAGTTAACAGTTACAAAAAACTTATCAGGGCACCTCTTGCATAGAAAAACTTTAGTAAATTTCAGCTACCACGTCAGTCTGACTGATAGTTGTTTTAAAAACATTATCTGTATTTCAAGGCAGAAATTCCTTGGTTATAGCTACATGGATACAAAACAAAATAAAATCTGTATTATGTCTATAAATTTACCTACAAAGCTTTCTGTCATCATTTTCAGGACAAAACATAAAACAACTTCCTTGCGCATGACACTTGGTCATGTACCAAAAGGTATCCAGCTAAACATAAAAGAAAAATAAAGAAGACAAGGCTGGCCTAGTATTAGTTTACATTTGAATTTGGATAAAGAATTTCAAATCATATTCCTAATATTCCACAGCAATAAAACGTACAATGGAAAAAAGAAAACATTTGCCACTCAAACTTCCAGCCTGCTTAAGAAAAGCTGAACAGATCAGTTCCTTTAAACTACTAGAAGAGCACTTAGTCCTAGAACTGCAAGTCTGAATACTCTGTTTCAGTATTAACACCAAGAACGCCGTTTCAGAAACTGCTTAAGATTTTACATTTATGCCATGACCTAGCAGGATTTCACTAATAAAAGTGTGAGCTTGTTCCCTGAACCAGTAAGCTTTCGGGATGCTTGATTTACAGTGGTTGGACCAAATCAATAAGCCTAAAAAACACTAAATCATTAGACATCAACAGCCTAAAGAGAACAACACAGCTCTTGAACACTAGCAAGTTAATAGCCTGCTTACCATTGAGTCAGTCACAAAACACGGGAGAGGGCTGGTCTCCTATGGCTGAGGCAGTCTTCAGGGATACAAATAACTAGGTAACTACTCCACTACCACAGATAAGATACAGCTGACAGTCCTTCTCCCTGCAAACCTTCTAGTAAAACCTAGATTAAGTTACAGAGCAAAACAAGCACTTTGCTCTTTCCGTTCTTTCAGATGAACGCTCCTGTGACGGTAGGGTGAGATAGGGATGAGTAAGTGTGGTTGTAAATAAGTCATAGTTAACAAAGCTGCAGCTTGCAAAGTCAGATTTTTAGGTCAGATAATTGCTCACCTGGGTATTAAGTTTCTTAAGTGGGTGAAAGCCTAGTCCCAAAAGTAACAGAGAAATGCTATGTTGAACTCAACTGCCTTATAAACAAGGCAAAATACCTAAAATACTCTATAAGTAACACAGGGCTCAGTTAATGGTTTTGGGTTTTTACTGTGTGATTTCCTTTTAAGATCACATGACTAAGTACTTCATATATTAAAATGGGACTTTCCTAAGTATTTCATAAAGCAACAGAACCTTAGATTAAGGCTGCTCCTTCCTGCCTCTAGCAAATCTTAGAAACCATTTGTCAGTACACTAACATAAACCCTCAGAGTTCAGAAAACTGTATTCCTACTTCTAGCAGACTTAATCTGTTTGACGAGAAATTTCACCTCAGGCCAAGGCTCCAGGAGCCCTGATATGAGCCTTGCACATGAGCAAGTATGGGCATTCTACAAAAGTTCTGTTAGAGCTTTCTGGTTCCCTGGCATTATCATTTATTTGTAATAGAATTAATGTTCCAACAGATCACAAACACATTTACTTCAGCCCAAGTTTCTTCAGCTGCAGGTTGAAACAAACTGATAATTTTCAATGCTTCCAGCAACATTCGCCAGCACCACCACCAATGAATACATAGCTGTTAAGCAGACAAAGAACAATGATGATGCTGTACACAGAAACAGCAGCTGTTTGTAGTCTTGCAAATACCAGATGACAAGTGAACACTGTTTGGCTCTTCAAACTAAGACTCCTAATGTATGGAAAAGGCAAGCGCATCAGATACAGCTGTTTCCCCTTCCTTCATCCAGGATGATGCATCTGGGATCTTGCAGGGCAAAAAGATCAATCCAGGAAAGCGCACACTCTTCCCCTGCACTCCCTCAGTACCTCCAATTGCCAGCTAGGTTGAGAGTTCTAAGGAAATGCTACACCACCCTTAATAAATGGGTTTATGGAAACAGGTGACCAGGTCAAGTTTGCAGATCTGTTCCAGAAGTTACATATTACCTCACAACCCTTCCTGTGGGAGAAAGAGGTCCATGGACTAAAGGAAACTTTACAGGTTTAGTTCTTAGTCTTTGCCTCTTTCAGCAACTTGTTCAGAGGCGGCCAATTCAGAGCCATGCTTTATCTGCCAAGCTCCTCCTGTTCTTTTGCTCATAGGCAGGAGACTGTTCCCTTCAGACAGAAAAATCATTACTACTCCTCGTCAGGCAAAGCAAGCCACAGTTCTGGAGCTATCCAAGCTCATTTCAGATGTCACAGTAAAGTCAAAGTCAAGTAGGAAGATAAAGTTGCAATAACAGTAATAATACAGTATCTGTGGGAACAAGCTGATGTTAGCTGACAAGGATGCATGCATGATCAGAAAGTGCAGGTCCCCTAATTAGCACCTATCTGCAACTAAGTCCATCCAGCACCAAAATATCTCTGATGTCCAGCAGGTAAATAATAACAACTGCACAATGCCTGGATTATTTTGGCTACTGCCCAGCTAAGTACTATTCAGTTCTACCAGTCACTCCCTTCAGTCATCTCTCCGCTTCCAAGGCAGCTTCCTCACTTTCCATCCAGAAAGGCTGAACAAGTCACTCCTGATTTTCCAGGAAGTAATTTAGGTGAAGTGGTTACTGTCCTGTTCTGGAGCTACATTGCCATCCCTGACAAGGAAACTGCTCCACAAAGACATTTCAGAACTTCATGTCCAAGGTCAGGTAACACCACACTGCAGGCCACTTAGCAAGAGCAGCACTTGTCATTAACACTTTCCCATGGGATTTCAGAAAATCAAATATATCCTACATCTTGGGATCTCAGCTGGTGATAGGAAACCCATATCCAACCTTGATTAGCCAGTGATTTAACAGCTCGTGTTTCAGTATAATTATACAAAGATCAATTGCAATAGTGGCCATTAAGCACACAAATACCATCTAGTGCATTAGGACATTCATAAGAAAAAATAGTAATAGTGGATAGCTGGTAGAAATCTTGTACCATGCACAGTTCAGCGTGAAAGATACAGGCTGAACACTTCAAGTTCATTGTGAACGCATACGGAATGGAAGGAATGTGAACTGAAGTGCCACTCCAGTCCACTGACTGCTTTGAAACAGAAAAAAACATGACATGTGGCACTTTGGATTACAAACATCACAACTGAAAACACAAAAACATTACACCACCAGTACACTTGAGGGAGAGAACAGTTTACCTTTACAATGCTTCTCTTTAGCAAGCACCTAACACTATGTAAGCTCAGTCTAATTGAAGGACCAGCTTCTCTTTGAAAGATACCAAAGTCCTCTTTGTGAAGTGTCAGGCTGTAAATAAGAGTTAACGGCAAAAATCCCCAACAAAACCAGATTCTGCCTTCTTACAGTACACAACTGAGACCTGCATGGTTAGAGTAATTTTGCAATGTTTACTTTGAGGGACCACAAAGCCTCTACAAGGATTCCCCTAAATATTTGGGTAACTCGTTTCAAGTTCCTCTAGGTCAGTATCCTCTTGACAAATAAAGGAAAGCATTTTGTCATTTCTTTACCAGCCTAGGACACCCCCCATTGCTCCAAGATGATATCTCCCTCCAAAAGATTATGTAAAGGTGCATTGGTTAGGTGTGAAGTACCACTACTTACTCACCTTAAGATCATGAGTCACTAGTAACAATCAAATTCTCCAGTGGTAATAGAAGAATGAATTCCTTGTTTTATGTTCAAGCTCTTAAAAACGGGTTTTTTTTTAAAGAGGATATGGGGAATAGGAGAACCTCAGCACACATACAACATTACAAACTTCTATGTTTAAAAAGGGCTAATCATAAAACTTGACCTAGAAAACATGTTGTCAACGCAGGTAGAGAGGGAAAGAAAGCCAACCACTAACGTGTACAAGACACTCCTTGTTTCTCCAGAGGAATGTGGAGTATCCCGCTCCTATCTTGCACTACAGCATAACAAAACATGACTGAGAGGAGTGAATGTTTTACCATATTTTTTCCTAAAGCAACAAGGAGTCCAACATACTCTAGTCCTCAGTTTTAAGGGAACATGTAGTCTTACTACTGGCACATGAATAAACAGCAGCTCTCACTCCGCCCAGACCATTACTTCTAAGAAGCTGTCACCTAGTGTAAGTTACACCCCAAGCAAAACGAACCAGACACCGAGGACATCTGCAAGCCTCTGCCGAGCATGTGACTGCGTGGCCACTCACATGCACTGGGCATTGCATAACCAGGGCACGCCACGGGAACGCGGCATCCCGGGGGCTGCCGGGTGAGACCGCAGGGGATGGGGACTCGGCAGAGGCTGAAGTTCGCGGGAGCTCCCCGGCGGGCTTGCTGTGCTACGGGCTGTCAACCCCATCCCGACGGGGACCAGGGCCACGGGAGAAGGGCGGCGAGCCCCACCGGGGACGAAGAGGGGACACCCCGCTACCTCGCTTCAGCTTCGCGCCGTCCCGAGCCCAGGGGCCTAACCGGGGACACCGCCGCCCTTACCCAGCCCCGTCGCCTGGGACACCCCCGGCCGCAGGATGCGCGGGGGACACCGCGGCTCCCCCCGCCCCAGGCAACACCCGCGGGATCCTCCTGCCCACCCGCCGCTCCCTCTCCTCCCTACGATGCCGGGAGGCCCGGCATTCCCCAGCCCACGGCGACCTGCCGGGACGGACTCACCCGCACGGGCGACAGCAGCAGGAGGAGGACGAGGAAGCCGAAGCCGCCTCGCCCGGGGCTGCCATGAGGGGTCCCCATGGCGGCGCGGGCTGGAGCGCGGAACACCAGCAGACGCTCTGGGCAGCAGCACCGAGCGGCGGCAAATGGAAGTAGGAGGAGGCAGCAGCGAGGCAGCCGCGCCAGCGCAGTCCGGAAGGGCCGCTCTCGCCTGCCCAGGCGGAGCCGCCAGCCCCTTCGAGGAGAGGCCGAGGGCCGTCCCAGCGCCGCCGCCAACCGCGACCGCCGGCCCGCCCCCGGCACCGCCTCGCCCCACCCGCCGAACCACAAACACCGTCCTCGACACCGCCTTCCCCCTCACCGCCCGCCCAAAAACCCGCCCGCCCAGAAACAAACACCGCCCTCGGTGCCGCCGCCTCCCCCCTCACCGCCTGCCCAAAAGCACTGGCACCGCCTCCCCAGCACGGCCTGTCCAGAAAGAGCGGCCCCGGCACCGCCTCCCCCGGCACCGCCTGCCCAGAAACACCGCCTCCGGCACCGCCTTCCCAGCACGGCCTGGCCCGGCGGCGGCGGGAGGGGCGCCCATCACGCCACGGCGGTGGGGGATGATGCTCTGTGGGGCCCCGGCGGGAAGCTCGTCCCGGTGTGGGAGCGGAGCCGTGCCCCTCCGGGATGGAGCATCCTGCCCAAGCTGCACCGGCGGCCGGGCAGCGGCGGTGTCCGGGCGCGGGAGTGTTAATCGCGTAGTTTGTAAATATCAAAAGTCGTTTTAAAAACCTTTGGATTTGGCAAAAGCGCCTTAATTTGGCTTCAAAGTCACAGATTCGTGATTTCCAAGGACTGGTCTCGCAACCCCGCGTGCCGTGCAGCTGCAATGAGCAGGGCCGCCGGGCTGCCCGGCCAAGCACCTCTGTCCCGGGGCTGTGCCCGCTGCCCGGTCCGCTCCCGACATCGGGTGGCCTGACCGCTGTCGCAATCAGCAGTTCTGGGAGTGCTGGCTGCGCTCTGCCAAAGCTACCTGCGTGTTTGGGCTCTGTTACCTCGGGCTCTGCTTGTTTGGATTCTGTTTGGGATCAGTTCGGGACCTGGCTGGGAGGAGGCACAGTAAAAGCAGGGTGTGAGGCATTCCCGTGCATGCCGTCTCTGGTTTCTCCACCTCTTTATTGCCTTCCCTGACACTTTATTGCTTTCCCAGACAGGTAACGCGCATTGCCCAGCTGGAATAAAACATGTAATTTAGCTGATATTGCCATCTGCTGACGGAAACGCAGACTAATCTGGGTGTCAGAGCCTCAGGGGCTGGCGTGCTGGCCAGCGACCTCCTGGGGGTCACGTAATCCGACTTTCCGCTGAGAGCAGAACCCGGGTAGAGCAGGTGGCTCAGGGAATTGTCCGGCTATGAATAGCTTCAGAGATGGAGATTTCACAGCCCCTTTGGACAAACTCTTCCACTGAGTGACCACCCTTGGAGTAAAATGCTTTTCCTGTATCTAAAGAGATTTTCCCATGTTCCATCTTGAGGCTGGTTCCCTCCTATACTGCCATGGTGCCTGACTGAGAAGAGTATGACTCCCCCTTCTCCATATCCTCGTGTTTGGTAGCTGCAGTGATTAGGAAGATGTCCCTAGAGCCAGCTTTCTGCTTAGGGCTGAGCAAACAGAGCTCACAGCTCCAGCAGCCTCGGCTGTCGGGGCTGCAGTAAAATGGATTTTGCTACAGCATGTCAGTATCTTTTTTTGTTTCTTTTTTCTTTCCTTTCTCTTTTTTTTTTTTTTTTGTTTGTTTGGTTCAGGTTTTGTTTGTTTTTTTGGTTTTTTTTTCTTGTTTTTTCTTGGGAGCCTAAACCTGGACACAGCACTCCAGCTTTGGTCTGACATGTCCCAAAGAGAGGAAGAACCATAACCGTTGACCAACTGACCACCCCCTTACTGATGATGGACCTTGCTGACTCATGTTCAGCATTTCGCCCAACCACCCTGTTCTTTTCTTCCAAACTGTTTTCCATCTAGCCACTGCCCAGCTTGTATTTCTCTGTAGGATTACTCCTCCCTAAATGCAGGACTTGGCATTTGGCAAGTGCGAAACAAAGCTAGAGTATTTAAAGTTATATTGTGGTTTAATTTTCATGTCATAAATAAAAAAATTGTTCAGGACTATGCAATGTGATCCTAGAAGCAGAGGAACTAGTTGCCACATTTTCCAGGCACTTCACATAAGCAGAGAATGCAGTGGGCATAGCTTGTGTAGCTACAAGTTAAACAAATGCATGAGCCTTGTTTCAGTGCTTGTGGAAAAAAGTGAAGGATAGCAGAACTGACTGAACAGAAATGGTATTTTCTTTCTGTATAAATTACATAGTGAATAAGTGATTTAAGAATGAGAGCTGAGAGAGAACCAATGTGCATGTGAAACAAGCAAGAGGGAAGCTACTGCAAGGACAACTTTCACCATAAAATAATTAAGTCCATAACATCACACTTGTCTACCACCTATAAACAGAGAGAAAGGGTAGTATTTTAATGTATATCTAACTCTCTTACAGATATCTCTAGATGGCTAAGTTCACACAGTTACTCCAAGTGCAATCCCTCAGAGTGCTGCCTTTTTGCAGTCGTAAGCTGAAGTGGTGTAGGTATGAAGACCAATTAACAAACACTGAAATCTTGTGTCATTGCAGATGTTGAAACTCAAACAAGTATCTGTTTTTATGTGGCCTCTGTACCCTGGCAGCCAGGTGAACAGAGCAGGATATGCCTTCAGTCCTGCTGCAGCCATCAGTCTTGGTCATGGCTCTGTGCCAGATTTGGGGGATGAGGATGCAGAGCTGTCCCTGGCAGCTCATGGGCATTTAAGCACAATTGCATGAGTGTTATCAACGACAAAGCTGGCACCATTGACTGTGTCACCTTAAGGTTATCTCGTTCTTTGTGGGCAGGGAAAAAGTAGCCCTGAACAGTTAACCCAGGTCAACATGCTGACAACAGCTCATTGCCTTGCCTGTGATACACATGGCCCAAAAGAGAACTTTCCCATTCCTGCCTGCTTCTTTAGAAGGATATTTATCAGGTTATGTTTCATAAGGTTCCCTTTTAAACCCAGGATTATGCATAACTGTTACAGACATGGAAGGTTTATTGGAAACACTTATTCTGGTTCTCAGCAGCGTATACAAAACTAAATTTTCCTGCCTGGAGGAAGAAGCTGCTACTAATTCATTGAACAAGTCCTTTAATTGTCCATTAGGGTCAAATCAGCCCTTTCCCTGACTGGATACCCTGAATGGGGTAAAGTTGCCTGCCAGAAACCTCATGTGAAATAACTTCGTTGTGTTCTGGCTTTGATGGGAAGCCATCAGTGTTGCCTGCAGAAGTGTAGGCCTTGGTGTATCCATTCCTTTATTCAATTCAGAAATGAAACCTGTGTTACAACTTCCCGTAGAAACTGAACACCCAGTGGTAATGACCGTGCAGTTTCTAGGTGGCAATCTGTCTGTAGAGTTACTTGTGCCTACCAATGGAAACATAGTACGTGACTGTTTTGCAGCAAAATCAATTAAAATGTCTATTGCTGTTTATTCTCCATAATTTACTACAAGCCTTTATTATTTCTATTGCAATAGCACCTAGAGGCACTTGCAAGGACTGGGAGCTATGGTGAGCAACACCCTGTGCAAGCACATGGGAAGGTGGGATGTTCTCCTTGAGGATGTCTTGCAATCTGTGTGCAGACAAGCTGCAACAAGTGAGTGAGAAGTTTCACCTAGTTTCTCATACCTCTGGTTTTTTTGTAGACTCAGACAAAACCACTGTAGCTTGTTCCAAGACTGTTTTTCCAGCTAAACCAGAATAATGCTTGTACTAAACAAACCTGGTGTTTCCTCTTTGGTGTTATAAATTATATAATTCAAAGAATTATATTCTTTTTTTTTTGGCTCATTTGTCTGCCTCTCTCACCTGTGGAGGCCTGCTTGGCTTTTAATTATACACAACTCAACGTACCTGTTACTTTAGTCAGATGCTCTTGGCTTCAGATTAACTATATGGAATCAAATCAGAGTGAGGGGGCTGAGAGCGATGTGTCTGATGCTGCCAGTGCTCACTTAAATATGCAAGTAGTGTGTCAGGTGATGCTTAATCAAGTCTGTTTATCATCTTTTCATCTTTTTATCTGCCTTAGTGTATTTTGCTCCACACTTCCTCTGCCAGTGTGTCCTTATTTAACATTAGATAATTCTATAGTCACTCCTTAAATCGCATCCTTTCTGCATTTATGACTGAAGTCATTGAAACTTGTTCATTTTTTTTACACTCAGGTAAAGTTATTTATTGCTTAAATTGAATCAACTCAATGTTTGTTCCAGTTTTGCTACAAACTTGCTGGGTCAAGTGGGCGGGTCCCAACCTAGCCGCTGCAATTTCCTCTTCTATAAAGAGGTGCCAATTGCGTGGCAATATGTGGCCCAAGAACTCCCAAACCAGGTGTCAATTGCTGAGCTGTTGAAGGAAAACACTGTAGAAATGCAGCTTATTATTGCAGCAGAGTCTGCAGACACTCTGCACTTATTGCTGTGAGCAAATATGTGCAGTGTGTCCTCATGCCAGACACTGTGCATAAGCACTGGTATGCTGACAAATTCAAAGTCTGACCTACTAACTGCTGTGTATGGTTTGCATTACCATCAATTTAGTGAGCCCTCATAGCACCATGCTGCCACGTAGTGAGAATTTGCTCTCCAAGTGGAGAATATGGGCAGCAATGTCACAGAGGAGTCTCTAAGGGCACTACCAAAATCTGATTTGTCAGGAGGAACAGAAGATGGGTTTTTGAACTACAGTTCACCTGAGGAACAGACTGGTTTTGACTGGAAGACATTTTGTCAGTTTTGTGACAGTTTGTCCCAGTTAGTAGGGTCTGATGCAGTAGCATGGCCAAGGCAGTGCCTGTGGAAATTGTTCATGGAGTCTTCAGAAAGCGGAATAATTATTCTGCCTCTTATGCGATATATTCCAGGCAAGCAGATCATGAGGTTGTGATATCACTTTTCCAAGGGGATTATGGGAGCCTATATCCATATGCAGGATGTATGCATACATGTGCATGCACACACCACACAAGAACATATCTGTGCAATCCATAGAAAATTGCAGGCTGTTTCAGGTCTGCACTGTAGGTTAGTGTCATGCTCCATCTCTGCATCCAAGGCATTTGCCAAAGCAAAAATTTGCAGCCCATGTTCCTTCCTGATTTAGCTATGTTCCCCAACGGCACATTCCAGATCACTCTGCTGATCCTTGTTCCCTGCCAAGGTACAGTACTACGCAGCTCTGGTGCCAGTTCTGAACCAACTGACTTGACATTAAAGCATTAGTCCATCTAAAATGCCTTGCCAACATTGTGAGAGCAAAATTGATTATTTAGAGACAACTTAGGTATGTGTCTCAGATTTCATCTTGCCACAGTTGCTAGGCATATAGTCCTGTTATGGATCCCATGAGACTAAGCATCTCTTTAAGTCACAGAGGAGGTGAAGCAAAAAGTGTATTGATTCTTATATTTTAAGATCAAAGAGACCATTATGATCATCTAATGTTAGTTCCTGCATATCATATAATTTCATCCAATAATTCCTGCATGAAACACAAAATGTTTCAGGTGATACGCATCTTTCGGCATGAAAAGTAATTGTTTGTAGGGTTTTTTTATTTTTTAACTCCAATGATGAAGGAACCATATCAACAATTTGTTTCTGAAATAATTATCCTCAGCCTTGAAAATCCTTGAATTTGTCTAGTTTTAGCCTCTTTATACTGTTTTGATATGCTTTCATGTGCAAAATTAAGGAGCTTTTCACTCCCAGAAATCATCCTTTGTAGTGATTTAGGCAATGAAAAATTCACAGCACTTTCCGTTTACATTCTCTGAATAGAGTGAGATGCTTTACTGAGTTATTGCCATAAGAATGTTTGCTGATTTTGAGCTACTCAAAATGTAGCTCATCACAATAGAAAATTGTAGGAATAAGGCAAAAAGCCTGGGATATCAAACACAGTGTCAAAAATATGGGCTTAAGTGTAGACTTTTTCCTTTATATAATGCACATAATCCACACCATAATAAGCATATCAACAGGGTGTTGACTTTTTTTAGCTGAAATATGTCAGATCAGTGTAACGGCCAATTTTACATCCAGGAATAATAACAGAACCACCAAGACATGTTTGACTAACTAATTAAAAGTACAGTCTTATTCCTTTGGTTCCTATGTTACTTTTTATAATCTTCCCTTTGGAGAGATCTGACCTAATGGATATTAATGTAATGGGGAGTTTGTCAGTGAGTGATGTCTGGATCTTTGAAATAAACCTTGTTATGTTACGCTAAATTAAGTTTTCCTGTTCCCAAGCCGGGCCATTTGCCTTTTTTTTTTTTTTTTTTTTTTTTGGTGAATGCTGTCTTATCTGTGAAAACCTAGAAAACAGTAACAGTCTAATCAATCAAGTGGAATAGAACAAAGTGGTCTTTGTGTAAATAGGAAACTAATTTTCATATTGTACAAAGAGTAGAATACAGAAGAAAGCAAAGAAATATTGAAGTATGCAGAACAAGATTATCTGAGTAATATATTTTAGTTGAAATGATATGAAAAAACGTATTTTAGCAAAGCAGCATTCCTGTTGCAGAATATTAGTCTCACACAGAGTTACATAAATTTATATATGCTTTATCAAATGCAGAAAAGGTCAGGTAAAAAAAAGTGGTGGAATTCAGAACAGTATGGAACTCTCATGACATTCCCAGGGGCCAAAAGCAGAGCTGCTGTGAGGAGGCACAACTCCATTTAATCCCAGGTGTGCAGTACAATATTCTACTGCTGGGAAAAAGAGCTTTGTGTACGACCTTTTGCTAGGCTCGTAGCAAACATTAACATTCTAACACCAATGACTCAAGGTTTCCAGACAAGGGCTATATTTTATGTCTGTTCAGTGTTCATATCAAATGAAGTACAAATGGGCTGGGGTTTGTGCTACCTCATTTTCTGTACCACAGTTCTGAAATTTCTGAAACACCAGATTTGGTTAACTTGTGGATTTTCCAATAGTCACCAAGACTGGCTGAATAAAGAAATGTGAATTATTCTTGCAATTAACTCTGACTCTGACACACATAATCATCTTTGTAAAGTGCATTAAATATGACCTGCAGCTATTTGATCTCATGCTCTAATCCTCTCAGCTCTTCTAAGCTAAACAAAGGTGGGTGAATCAATAGTGAGATGGTTTTGTTCCAGGAGAAGAAGAGCATGTGCAAGTCAAGTGGAACAACATTGCCTTTTGTATCATTACTGAATAGATGTCCCTGCACACTGCACTGCAGTGATAATCTAAACGAAGAGCTCCATGTATTTTGGACCTCTGAGGCTCCAGCACTATTATGTCTGTGCTGGGATGTCACTTCTCTCTATACCCTGCAGGCTTTTCCTTGTGCTCATCCCTATCACACCATGGCTTGATACTAGTGAAATAGAAGAAAAATGCCCTGTATTTTTCCTTGACTCTTTGGTGTAGCCTTTTGCTTGGTTGCACATCCTTTGTACTCACTTGCTGCTGATGGGAAGTCACCAGGCTAATAGCACCTGCATAAATGTAGAGGGGACAGCAGGCTGAGCCTCTGGCTCTGAATGTGCAGAGAAGCAAACCTGAAATCAGTGTGCTAATGGAGCTTATTCTTTTTGAGTGTAAGATGGAGATATATATGACACTTTAAAGGGAAAAGAAACTCCAAAACCCAACCCAGAAAAAAATTTGTTGTGTTATTCTGTCCCAATTCTATTTTACATCTTTATATTATATCTATCTTCATCCTGTCATCTATGAAATTAATTTAGTGCCTCATGATTTCTAAATAGAAATGTCTAAATTTACTCTTTTCTGTTGACATGAACTGATGAAGAACTGCTGTATTTCACTGGTGTGCGAATGAAACACTTTACTTCCTTGCTAACCTCAGCGATGCATTTTGGAATTTACAAAGGTAATAGTGTCTGCGGAACCCTTGGAAAGCCTTACACAAAAGGCACCAGAACAATGCAAAGAATAACTGTCAATATTAGTGAATCACTTCAGCCACCAAGGGAAAACGGGCTTCCATTTTAATACAACAAACAAACCACAGCAGTATTTACTGAACACTTTAAAGATAACAACAGCTACATAAATACTAAGAATTATTAAGGTTTCTTTGTGAAAACATTAATTGCATGGTGATAAACAGTATTGCAGCTTTAGAGCCCATATACAGGCAGATTAAGCACCTTTGGGTTACAGGGAGCCCAAAATTGAAACCATCCCTCTCTCCAAAGGCTCCAAGATGAAACAAATGCTCCCAAAAACGTTTCCATGCCAGAAGTCTCATTTTGGTTGAATAGTTTCTTTGCTGAAGCTAGATTCAACTTCGGCCTGAATGGAGCAGAGAAAGACTTCAGTGCCAGTTCTCCACAACAGAGCCCCCCAGACAGCCTGTGTGTTGTATCAGCCAGCACTAACAAGAGTGAGAAGACAGCAACAAATCTCTCCCTTTAGCCTCTGCTAGCCCCACATTTCAAATGTTGTTTAGAAATAAGAAAAGCCCATTATAGCACAAGATCACTCAAAAAAACCCCACAAAAACCAAAAAACAAACAAACAAAAAATCCCCAAACAAACAAACAAAGACCTGGTAACTGCATCCTCTCAGAAGGTCAGCAGATGCTCTGTATGGGACACAGGGACCCAGGTGTTCTTCACATGTTTCACGAGATTCCCAGCTGCAGTGGCCATTCATAGAGGCAGCTGGACACAGGACTTGGAAAGTCCTACTGTAAGTGGTGAGGAACAGACATGCATCTTCCCATGGACAGGCGTAGTTGAAGAAGCTCTTTGCTGAGTAACTGCTCCCTTTGGCACAAGGCAACTCTCCCAAGAAAATACAACCAGCAGAAAGGAAGGGCCACCTGTAGATACCAGATACCTGCATTTGTTGTCTCAGCTTCCTTACTTCAGCTGTTGCAGGACCACTGTTGGCTGGCCTTGTCCTCTCTCCTATGCTCTGCCATCAGGAAAAAAATAGGAGACCCTCACCAAAAATGGATGCTTCCACCTTTTTTAGGAGGACTGTGTGATTACTACAGCCTGTCTGATATTAAGAGTATTTATTGCATAGCTACTGAAGACCTTCTAATGTTTATTCACCTCCTTTACAAATATGAAAGGGCTTTTCACCTTGAGAATGTGGTTGTTGCCAGTTGTTGATCTATAGAAAATTTAGGGTGAGAGTTCAATCTTGATGCCAGGCTGCCCAGAGACCCTCTACTGTTCTCCAAAATAGTATGTTCATCTTCAGCCCACTGGAGGCTCCAAATAAACCTGTCCTCTCCAGTGTTGTTTGTTAAAGAAGTTAAACTGCAGTCTCTTGTAATGCTGTACAATTTAAGATCCCAATAAGGCTCTTGAGATTTCTGCATGCTCAGTATTTTTTAGTCTTTTGCAGAACTTAACCCTGGATACAGTCATCCTCTAAGCATCTTGCATAATTCTTTGGTTCTGTGCCAGTTCATCTGCAAGTTTCTGTTAGGCACAACATCATTTTAATTTAAAAATACAGCAGCATAAATTACCTAAACAAATAAATTTTTCTTATTACATGGTTGGAAAACTTAAAGCTTTCCTATTTAATGCAGAATAGAAATTGAATAGCAATTCCAGCATGCAAGAAAAGGTACATCTGGTTCTGTTCTCTTCACCAGAACACTTCTTACCTAACTTACTCACAAAAAGAATAACTTTATCATTTGATAATTCATATGGCTAATTTGCAATACATAAACTACATTCATTTGTGCTAGCTCACCTACAGATTTCCTTTTAACTCACCAAAGCAAAAGTGCAGCAGTTCAGCTGAATCCTAGGCAGACATTTCTTAAGCAAGAATTATTTTGTGTCCTTACATTCTTCCTTGTCTTCAACTTTAAAGCAATTTTTCAGTAATTTGCCAAGGTTTGAAAGCAGGTGAAGTGCCTGGATTTATGTACTGAACTAACTTTTTACCTCATCTCACTGTAAATTAATCTCTAATGTTTTTGTGGCTAACAGGACATGGTATATATGGTTTATTCTGCAGAAATGACTGGGTTTTAATAGGGTGTCTTAGAGCAACATGGTTAAAACATAGCTCTTCACAAACCACCTGCAATTTACACTGCCTTCCCCACACAGGCACTAGTAGCACGTCTAAGTGTCTTAACCACAACAAAGGCCAAAACTGCTGTTCGGACTTCATTTTCCATGTCTGCATTAATTAGTGGGCCTGTTCAGGTATGGCTACGTGTAACCCTCTCACCAACTGTTGAAATACCTGTACACTGTGCACTTCTCCCTTAGCTCCTGCCGCAGACCTGGGGAATGAGTGCTTTGCATAGCAGCTGTGGGTACTAAACCATAGTGTCACATATCTGGGTGCAGAACATACAAATACCACTTGTGTAGCATCTGTGCGGTTTGTTGTGCCTGACAGCTGAATTTCTGATGTACTTGCACCTGCGGAAAAATGCCCTGGTTGGTTTGCTCAGCAACCAGTCCTCCTCTACCCACAAAAATGCACATAAGGGTGGGGAAGGATCCCCATATGCTGCGTAGGCATCGCAAAATCAACAGCTCCACTGTGTTTCTCTTGCTGGACAGATTGGCAGATCAAGATGCTGCTGAGAGGACATCCCCTTGCTTTTTGTTTGGTTGGTAGCTTTTGGCATCATTTGTAATACTCTTGATCATTTTTATGGAGCTTCATGTAGTAGCAAAAATGTTACCTTAGCCCTGGGCTGACAGGAGAACTTTTGCTGTTGTGACGGCTCAGGCAGGATCTCACCTCTAGTCTCCTGTGGCACTTGGAGGTGGAGAGGAATGGTCACTGCCAGCAAAAGGAGGGCAGGGGCATCATGGGGCCACTCCATGACCAAATGAATCCAAACAGCTGCAGGGTCCGGGTATCCTTCAGGCACAAGGGCCGAGTGCTCCTGACCCACACTGTTACAGGTGTGCAGCCATGACAGCGTGGGGATGCGTGTCTGAAGCAGCAGGAGTGCTTGCCTGTGCCGGGATGCGTGGGATCGGTGGGATCCTGGAGGACAGGCAGGGCTGCGGTGCAAACGCATCTCCTGGGCCACGCCCTGCTCTCGTCACGGTCCCGCGATCTGCGATGCCGGGCGGAGGCCCCAGCCCGTGGTGACCCTGTGGCAAGGGCCTGGTGCGTTCAGGGAGCGTGTACTGGACAGGCTAATCAGTTCTGCAAACTGTTCCAACCTAGGATTGCTGTCATGCTACTTGTGGTCAGGGCACATCTCTGTTAAACTGCATCTGCTACAGGGCTGCATTAGCTTTTCCTTTGCTTTTCCTTTGCACGGAGGAGTCGGAGGATGCGTTCATTTTTTGTTAGTTCCGCTGGCAGTTCATTTGCCTGGAACAAAGAACCCTTGAGGTTAGCAGAAATGAACGAGTATTTCCCAATCATGGTTGAAAAGCATTACACTCTATAGAAGATGGTACTGGGCATGATAATGACGGGTTTTTCTAGTGTTGTCTCCTCCACTGTTGAAGACATCTTAGGAAATCGTATTTCAAGTCTCACTTAATTCTTCAAAACAATCCCAGAGTGGAATTTGAGTGACAGCTTATTTTGTGCTGACTGTCCAGGCTAAATGCCCTTGGGCTCCCTTATGCTTCTGACACAGAAGTAAAACAGAGCATAGGTGCTGATTTTTTGAGGGACATGAGGCAGGTCCTTATGTACTAAAGTCCATAAAAATTCAAGGGAAGACTTGAATTGCTATGAAATAGTGCTGTGCTGTAAGACTGGTAATAGAACATGAGTTTGGTTTTTTTTAATTTATTGAATATAATTTTGGTAACATAAAGTTATGATGAAGCTGCTTCTGAAAATCAGCAATTCTGTCCTGCAAATATACTCTGTCATGCCAAATGGTATGTTGTTTACAAAAATTAAAAAAAAAAATCAGTAGCAGAGGTTTCAGCGACACACTTTCTTCTACTGCACACCCTGCTGCTGCAGATGACTATCAGCAGCAGAAAAATCTTTTTCAGGTTGTAATATAAAACCAAAATGCCTATTAACATAGACTACTGTGTGAGTGGCGTTAACTGTGCTGCCATCAAGTGGAATGATGCAGAAATTAACAGCTACAGATTTTATTTTAAATGACCAAAATATTTACAAGATATGTGCTGGATTACTTGTTTTACAAACTTTCACTCACCCAGTCATAAACCAGAAGTCAGTGCTAGACCATACATTTACAGCTTAACAAACCCATATCAAACACTAGCAGCAAACAGTTCAGAAACATGTCAGAGGAGGACATATTCACAGAAATTATCAAACATGTAATGTTAAAACACTTCACAGGATAAAACCATGGTAAGTTTTCTACAGAAAATTTGCTGTTATCAAAAGAATGCAAAACTAATTCAAAAAACTAACGGATCTGCAGTAAGATATGGGAAAGATGCATGTAATTTGGGATTTTTTTTTTTTAATTTTTGGTATTAGCAGTGCCCTTAATTCTACACAGAAACATGGGCTGCCTCGATGGCACACATGGCTCCACTGCTCAGCGCTTCTCGCCTTGGGGGATGGCGTGCCAGGACCTACCTTGTTCCTCAGGCATGGATCCGCTCCTGCCTCAAGGAGCAGTGCCACTGTCCTCACGTTGCCGCTCAGGACGGCTGCATGGAGAGCAGAGGTCCCGTTCTAGGAAATGACAGTGGAGGTGTTTGTACCATGCATGGGAAGAAAAGCAAAAGGCAGTGAAATACAAATGCTTGCCAAGAACAGACCTACGAATGAGAAAGAAGTAACGTGGAAGAGATTAGGTCACCAAAGGCACAGGATCTAATTTAGGGTGCTGGCAGGCTATGTGAAGGAGGTGATTTTAAATGCTTTAATAAAAAGGAGAGTCAAGTTCACTTTACCACATTATTTCCTTTTAATAATCACCCTTGTCAATAGATCAGAGACGACATGAACACAGTACTTGCTTCTGCCTGGCAAAATCAGTCATTAGAAAGTGAAACAGAAGCACAAGCAGTAATGGAAGCCGTCTGTGCATTTTTTCTTCTCTCTCTGGTGATTAATGGCCTCAGTGTCAGGCAGCTGGCTGGTGGCAGTTTTTACGGCTGGACTTTTGTTTGTGGTTGCAAACTGACAGTTCAAGTATGTGTGGAAGCTATTTCATACTTGAAATTAATAACTAAGTTGATGCCACCTACATTTTCAAGTACATTAAATTTGCCAATCATTTGCATGCACAGAGGCTATCAAAGTACGTGATTTATGGACACATAGAATTAGGTCAGCCATTAAAAAGCAGCTTCCAAATATCTGTTATTTTTCCAGTCACTTTATGAATTCAGAGGAAAACAAAATCAAGTAGAGAATTTGCTCACAACAGATCTTTTAGGACACTATTTTGCTGACTAAATGCAATAGAAGGCTGGGTATAATGTTAAAACTGTACACTCAAGAGCAATCTAGTTACAGTAGAAATAAAATCAAGCGACAAAAAGCAGAATTTCTTCTAGGACAGAATTTCTGCCTTATTCCAAGAATTAAATTTACAGTTTTGTTAAAAAAGATTTGTGAGCGGCATTAAGGTTAAAAAAGATAATTTCATTTTTGTCTTGACTTTTTTGGGCTCAAACCCCTATCATCTTCCACTAGAGTAGTCTCAAATGCCAGGTCTTTCATCAGACCCTTCACCTTCTTGTGTTCTGCCTAAAAAAATCTCTGTTTCACTACTAACCTTCAGCAGGCCAAGCGTGGGAGAGAATTTCAGCAACTCTTCTATCACATTGTTGTAGCCTTTAATGGCAGCCTTCAGTAAAGCAGTTGTACCGTCCTTTAAAAAACAGAGGAATGTCATAAATGCCTTGCCAACATTCCCCTTGTAGGGGAAGCTGGAGGGGAAGAAAAAGCTGGAGGGAAAAAGCCAGCTGTCCGCATGTATCTGAGAGGAGAGTCTCCTCTGCTCATCACCTTTAAGGGGGCACCTCCACAGCATGTGCTGCTGGTTTTAGGGTTCCTGGAGGACTGTTCCTCTGACAGGTGAAAACTTCAGGATAAAATAAACCAGTGACACCATATACCATCTTTGTCTCTCACCTATGTGGACATTTCTGTTCCCTGATTCCAGCAGGTCCCTCCAGGAAGCTGTCCCAGACACAATGGGAAAAAAGAGTCCTGTGGTGGGACTTTGCAACCTGACAAACAGCATGGACTCTGGAGGCATCAAGCCTCCATCCAGGCAGACTTACAGCCCCCCAAAGGAGGCATTAAGCTGCAGAGTGCAGGAGGAAGTGCTACTCACATCCCGCGCGGCGTCTCGCTCAGCTCCGCGGAGCAGCATCACGCGCACCACTTCGCTGTGACCCATCTGCGAGGCAATCCACAAGGGAGCTGTCCCGTCCTGCAAACAAAACAGGACTGCTGATGGCTTCACTTCAGTGTTCTGTGCCCTCTGATATTTTACTGCCCAAGCCTACTGGAACTGATGTACTTCAGTTACTCAGTCAAATCCTACAGGGAGACAAATGCAAAGCTGTGTCCAAAACCATGTGGTAGGCTTGTGTATCAAGTTAGAACTGCATCAGTTTGTGGAGTAGAGCCTCCCTTACTGCTTTCTCTTGCACAGTTTGCCAGAAATGTGCGTTGCTCTGTGAAATTAAAGCCCAGTTAGGCACCGGCCATGCCTGAAATGCAGAGGGACGTTTGAAACATAGAGGCTAAAGGGATCCTGTGTACTTTGAACTCCCGGGGGTTAGATGTGACAGAGGATACAGACAAACCTCAGCATGCACAGGCAGATTCTGCAGCTGGGTGCCTGCACATAAGGAGTGAAAGTTGTTTATAGAAGCTAGGGAGCAATGCAAGGTGGTCACCAACTTTCATCCATCCTCATGGAATCTGGTAAAAACATCCTGCCTTACAGTGAAGGTGAGTATTTAACAAATTTTATCTTTAAAACTCCATTAGAAAACAAGGCAATTACCAAAGAATCCAGAATGAAACAATCTGCTTTGGAAAATTTGTCCTATGCAATCATTATTTGAGCACAAAACCTCAGAAAATAAAATACACATTCAGAATAAGCTAAACTTTGTAATGGATTTCCCTCCCAAAGGCAGAGGTGAGTTGAAGCACTAGAAGTATTTCTCACTACAAGCACAATATAATTTTGTGTCTTTTCCTCCTTTTGATTCTAAATGGCCTGATTCTCCAGACTGCAGGAGGACTCCAGCAGTTATGTGGTGTCAAACTGATTCTCATGAGCCTTTAAAAAAGGCTGTGCCTGTATGGACTTTAGCATAGAAGTGAGGCCCCACAAAGTAGGGTGCCTGTTTCTTCCTTTAGGGCTTGCCAGTTCCCCTCACCACCCCCTGCAGCCTGAAGGCTTGGCTTGAAAGAGGAAGACAAACTTAACCAAGATTTCAAAAGCAGCCTTAATGAGAAGTTTCAGGAGAAATCAACTTTTTACGTTAAATAAGATATTGCCACCTTGATCAAAGAAATAGTCTCGCTCCTCAGTGCCAGCTGAAGATTCCTGACTTGTTCATGCAATCCAGAAAACCATTGCTGAACCAGTTCTCTGCTTTCCGTGGACTAATGAATTAATCCTTTCAAAGAAACAGAAAAGTTATTTCTTTCTTTGATGTAATAATCTGGGCTTCCCTTTTTCTGGTTTTGAGAAGGAACAAATGCACATCCTGAGATCTTCAGTATTCTCAAATGGTGATCAAACATGATCTTTGCCCACCCTTGTATAATTTCCCTGTAAATTAACTTACTGAAATTAGTGACTGATCTCACTCTGGTATATATCCTGTTAATACAACAAGTATTGAATTGTTCTTTGTGACTCAAAAATAACAAAGGCTGTCTTTTATACAGAGTATGTGATGCTAGTTTGATGGCAAAAACTGTCCCTCTCCAATTTATTTATTTTAGTGTTTTCCCTACCAGTAAGCTGACACTTCATACTTTTCTAATCTCCCCCACCAGAGGGCTCTAGAAAACAGCAATAGGTGCATTGAAATAGCCTGTAAAATTTGGAAAATATCTGAGAGCACCCTACATAATTTAATCTGTGTGAAGAACCAATGCTGTATTTACAAAAGCAACGAAAACACAAGCTCAGCATAGGAAACATAGCAGCTTTTGTTTACTCATAGTGAAGTTTGTAGGAACAACCCCTGTTTTCAGGTATAAATGAAAAGGAGCAAAAGAAAATGCAGATGTTAGGTAACATCACTACTACCATTAATTGTCATTAATGATATTGCTGTCAGACATCATCCTCAGCACCTCAGCTATAGGATAGAGGCAAAAGTACATTATGAGGAAGAGTGGCTGTATTGAGGGACTTAGCCTGAAGAGAAGAAATATAGTGAAGATGAGATGGGCTCACACTGACTATGGTTAGCTTCTTTCTCTTAGGGAAACAGCATCTAGCACTCAGGTTTATGCAAATGTTTATAATATTTATATGGAGTAGATAAGCTTTCTGTCCATTTTTATGTTGGTGAATGATGCAAAGCAGATACTACATTTTACTAAGAGGTCACATGAGAATTCATGTGTAAACAGATTAAGGCTTGGAGATGAGTCAGGAAGAAAGATACAGTTCAAAAACTACTTTCCTTTCCTTGTCCCTCTGCCCACCCAGCAGATTGCAGATCACTACATTCCTAGAATAATTTTAAACACCCCATATGTTTGTTAGGTTTTCGTTTTTCCACATTTGGTTACAAGCTAGTATATATGGACAACACCTTATTATATTCAGCAGCCAGAAGTTCCAAATATACTCTGGCTGAAATTATTAATGCTCTTTCTCTTACCCATTAACTAATGACTTTGTCTTGCAGCTTTGAATCTCAACTTTTGCTTACAGCTTGAAGTTTCAGAAAAGGCCAGATTAGGGTGGGACGTGAAAGACCCCTCAGATTTCCAGTAGATATTTCCAGGGGCAGACAACTCCTACTCTCAGACTACTCAGAGTCATCTTCTCCACTGCTCTGCCCATTAGTCCACTTGCACCACTACACCTAATTTGCCAACAGCAAATTGCTTGCTTGCTGCTATATAGATTTACTGGCTTACATGTATGTGTAATTGCATATCATGTGCTAAGAAAAAAGTCATTAATTTTCAGATTATTTTGAATCTGCTTAGCCAGCCAGAATAAAGCCTGTTGGGACACAGATTGCCAAAACAGCATTGGCAAAGAATCTTACAGCTTTGTTTTGTGAGTTGAAGAAGCATAGAAACATCTCCTGTAGCAGGCTTCAGACATTGCCCCCAGCTCTGTCTAGACGAAAAGATGACAAAAGAATTCCTGCCCGGCTTCTCAATACTGGCAAGAGCAGAAGGCAATTACAACCCAAGAGAAATGACATTGCCAGGGAAGAAACTTTCCAGGAAGCTTCACTATTTGCTCTTATGAAAGCTGAGCTGAAGGGCTTGCACACGGACAGCCAGGACCATCCAAAATGCTCTGTGGTGTCAGAAATACCCCCATGGGACAGGAGGTGGGACACCAGACTGAGGGGGAACTGGTACCCACTACAGCAGCAGGAGGAGACATAGAAGGCAGGTGCATGTGTGCAGGTCCATGGATTAAGCCACCAAATTCCCAAGGTAGAGAGGAAAACCTGGACACCACAAGAAAGAAGATGAACTCACACCTGGCACTCTGCAGCCCTGTATTCAAGGTAATATTGCCTGGAAAAGTTTTCTACCACAGTGAGAGCAATGTAGCTTGTAAATGAGAGTGAGAGCTGTCTGGCATTGAAACTGGCCCTTCTAGAGCTACATTCCTCATGACCAACACACCACCTTCTAACAAAGTACAAATCCATTTGTTAGCAAGACAGAGACTGAAGTCCATCCAACCATTACTTGACTAATTAAACAGTAAAAATGTTCCATTTGTTAAGGAAGTGTTTCAGATTACAGTGGGCCCAAATACAAATGCCACGCACTTATCCAGGCATAATCTTAGCAGGGATCGGAGGTACCCTCAAGCAAAGAAGGCCTGTCCTGCTGGAGATGAAACAGAGGAGCCAGGAGGAACATTCACACAGAGACAAGTCTTTGCCTCAACTAAGATTTAAAAATGCCTCGTGAAACACTATGTTGTAGAAATTGGATTAGAGAGCTAAAAAAATAGTGTCAGAAAGAATTAGCTGCATTATAACTACAGATAGAATGCAGTTGTAATGGCAACAGGGTTCAGCTAAACCTAAGGCTCCCCAGCCCTATTTTGACTTACTCAAAAGGCATTAATGCATACCTTGGTCTCTCCTTCTACAATGAAACTTTAAACTTAACAGCTTTTAACATTTCTTAAGCTTTTTCTAGGGAGAGAGTATGGAGGCAACCTAGGAGCAGCTAATGCATCAATACAGTGGGTAGCTGCCAGCAGAGCTCTGGTGCTCGGAGGTGGGGGTAGAAACAGCAGGAAAACTGTTTTAGTTAAGGCACTTAAAATACTAATCCTCTTTCCTTACACCCCAGCTAGGAGTGTACACAGACCTACACATGCAGGAGAAGCATATAGATCAATGTCTGTTGCAAGGCTAGGATTTGTCAGGCTTTTGGTGCAGATGAAAGGAAATACTGAAAATACCTGGCAGCGCTTGTCTCATGCCACGTTGTCCACTGCTATTAGAGTTTTTGCACTCATTCACTCTTGCCTGCTGCTTTTTCACTTGCTGCAGTCAGTGATCACAGCCACCTGGCTGACATGCATGACTAATTACAAGGATAAGACCTTATCCCATCAATTTGAAATGTGCAGTGAAGACCCAGGACAGCTACCTTGCCTGCAGGGTTTCAGCAGACCACAGGCGAGGCTCTCTTAAAGCAAGTAGAGATTCCTGAGAAGCCCCATCTCTAATGAGACATTTCTACGTGCTGGGTATAAAGTAGCTGTGCAACTCCCACCTCTGGCTCTTTAGGCACTGATTTTAGAGTCAAGAAACAGCTAAGCAATTAAGAAACCCCTTTATTTGGAAAGTAAAAGAGCTTTCATATATGTCTCTGTATACCATATATGCTTACCTATCCCATAGTTAATTTTAAACCTAGAAAGCCTCTTGCACCGTTACCTAACTCCAGCATCCAGGAATGCACAGTGGATCCAGCCCTTAACCCCTAGCAGGGATCTCTGAACTAGTCACAAATCTAGCTCACACCATTTAATGATCAAACAGCAGCCTCACTGCTTGCAGAGGAGCTAATTTCATGCTTACAGCTGCCACTGGTTGTATGTGTTTGCAATATCAGGCCCACTAGAGTGACCAGCTGGAAATGGAGAGAAAAGCTTTCCATATGTATCAAGAACTTCCAGAGATGAAGGCAACACTCATGCTTGAATTTCAGAGTGCACAGGAATGTTACAAAGTAAAACAAACAAATAAACAAAAGTAAAACAAAAAACAAAAGCATTTGTCAAAGAGAAACTCTGACACCAAAGCCACATCCAAAGGTCTGGAGATTTCAAAAAACAGAATTTAGTACTGCCTCCTTCTAGAGCTCCCAGATTTTCAAAAGCAAACAATTTTCAAAAGAACTCGGAGATGTTGCAGGCTGTGTAGACCTTCAAAAGTAACGTGGTACAACACAAACAGGTAGTTGCAAGAGGTAGTGCTAGGCCCTTATATCAATATTCCATACAGCTGGAGGGTTTTATTTTGATTCAGTTTGGTGCCTGACTCAAACACGCACGTGGTTCAAACCTGTTCAAAGGAGCAGTCAGTGGTTTGATCTGCTCTAGAATCAGAGGATCATTTAGGTTGGAAAAGACCTCTGAGTCCAACTGTTAACCCAGCACCGCGAAGTCCACCACTAAATCGTGTGCCCAAAGTGCCATGTTTACACTGTCTTTTAAAAACCTCCAGGGATGGTGACTCACAGGGTGTAAGGTGTAGATCTAGAGCAGAGCTTTCAGTTTCACTTCTCCGAGAAATGACTGAGGTACGGACTTCAAAATCACGTTACCAATCTGAACTAAAACACAGAGTGTGGGCACAGCCACAAATTGCCTTCCAATGAAACACCTCCACAGGAACCCAATGCCTGGAGAAAATTGCCCTGAAGTGTTGATCATACCTGTCGTGGCTGGTTAACCTTTGCTCCTGAAGAAAGCAGCAATCGGATGACATCCAGATAGCCTCCTTGTGCTGCCAGGAAAATTGCAGAAGCTCCATCCTAAGAACAAACACATCCGTCTTACACTGTGTTGAAGTGATGCCATTTTTCCACACAAAAACAAATCAAACTGAATCAAGTTCTCATTCTTTAGTCATTATGCTTTGTAACAGCAGAAATACAGGCATGCTCAAGAAATAACTACTAAAATGCAAAGTCTAGTTCATAATAAACTATGGCAACATTTTCATTCAGTATGCACAAATACTGGGTCCCATCATATATCAAATTCAGCATTAAATCCTGGGTCTGGAATACCAAGAGTCTAGTTCATTGAGGCATTGAGCACACAGTTCTACATAACTAGAAATTAGTTCCTGTACAGCAGTATAGGTTCATTTAGCTTTTATATGTTTATGCAGAAGTGTTCTGCTGCATGGATACATGGTGGAAACATGTCAGGTACTTTGCAAGCCTGCAAACTCCAGCACTGAATCTGCCCTTGAGGCTGAAGGAGTAAGGCCTGTGCCGTACTACTGTGCCACCCCAGAAACCACCACGCTACTGCTGTGGCACATCTCGTAGAAGAGGCTTCACCTGTAATACAGTAATCTATAAGTATATTGTAGCCATATGAGAAAACAGAATTTTCCTGCAAAAAGCTTGTGAAAGAATAAATTGTGAACAGAGTTTTATTTTTCTTTGACATGTCTTTCAAGTGCACATATTCTCGGAATTTTACTTCAGAGAAACCTCTTCCACAGGAAAAAAAATTGAAAGTCATATCTCATTAAGTGTTTTTGAGGAAACATTTTCAAACAGCATTATAATCCATCTAACCAACTATAAGTAGAAATCTGTATTAAGAGTGGGACAGGTGTTTACCTATCTTACATCCACAACACTCAGCACAGAATGTGCTAGGACAAGTTTTCCCAGGAGGCAAGAATCTTTCAGTTAAAACAGAGACAGGAATTAACCCCTTCACTGCATCTCAGATGTGCAAGTACACATCTCATGCCAACTCAGGCAGATGCTTATCACAAAATACAGGGCATTTTAGTGAAAGCCTGTTGTTGACCTCATTGGCAGATCACTATGTTGGGACTAAATGCTGTTGTCTGCAGACAGAATGCTTAGCTACTCCTCTAACTGAAAATCTCAGCACAGACTTGGTGAAGCATGAGCTGAATATAGTGCCCCGGGGACTGGATTTAGGATGTTTGACATTGATTTCAAGACAAATGTCCTGGTAAACAAAAGAGGTGTCTGCTGGAACTATAAATGCCTGTCCCTGGACCCTCTGGTGGGCTGTTTTCTCTGGCTGCTGTGTGAGTATATGAAAAAACCTAAAAAACCTGATGGTACCAGAGCCTTTGCAGGCTTCCTCCAGAGACAGAGAACACTTCAATTCAGAAAGTAAACAAGGCTGTGTAATATTAAAAAAGCTCTGTATTGCAGGATCAATCAAGATGGAGAACCTTGCATTCGCTGATACTGATTTGATTTGAATTGATGCTGTAATGAGAATACTGTTTTGAGGCTATAACGTTTCTGCAAGAAATACTATTTAATTAGGGTGTTCTTTCGTCTCCTGCTCTCCTGAGCCCTCATATGAGTCAATTTAAGATTAAAACATTGATCTTGATGGTTTTGGGAGGAGTATCCAAATGTATGCTCAAAATCCCTCTCATTTGGCTGCCAGTGAAACTGCCATCCTGGTACCACTTGACAAATGCAGCTTAGCCCACAAAAAGAGCTAGACAACACATATTTTCAAGACATTGTATTCTTATTTTATTACTTTATTACTATTTTATTACTGGCTTTGCCCAATATCTGTGAGCAATAAAAGTACATTTTTAAATCCAATTGCAAATATTGCTCATTTCCAGGAGAGACAACAAGCCTTGACCTCTGGGTAAGAGTCTGCAGGTGTGGCAGCATAGCTATTTTTAAAGTGAGTGGCAGCCCCTGGGATTACCCTGCAGAGGGATGAATCACTGCCCTCAGATCAGAAAGACAATTCCCATTTGCACAGCAGCAAGGGTGGAACAGCCTTCTTTATAAATGAGGGGTGAGGCAGCACTGAGGTGGGGATCCCCCTATGACCACTTCTGCAGTCACCAGCTCCCAGCTCCCATGCAAGCGAGTAGGAACTGCGAGTGCAACAGCGTCCTCCAGATCCAAAGCCAATGGAAACAGTTGAAAAAACTCATATATCTCAGGGAAACAACTTCCTCTTTGTCAGTCTTGAGTGCCCTGGGGTAGGAAAGAGTGGTGGGAAGCAGAGGCAAAATCTGCTACTCGTTTCTGTTGAATGCCAAAAATCTCAACTTATCTGTGTCTCTGTTGGAGTAAATTAAATCCAGAGCTTCATTGGTACAATCCAACTTTCTGAAAAGTCAACTAAACAACATCAGTTCAGCCATTTTAACCGTACTTTGCCCAAAACACTGGCAAACTGGAGATTCACAAATACCAAATAACATAATTTTAATTGACATTAAAAAAAACCCCTTTGAAGTAATTTAAAGATTTTAATTTTTACTATTCCTTCTGGCAGAAAAATAATGTACTTCTGAGGCTCTAGAGCTATTCACTCTTCTGCAAATTGTGGTAGAACATGACATGCTCTTTCGTCCAAGGCTAATGGGTAGCACAAGTCTGTTCCAGATTTGGTACATATCCTTCATACAGATTAAATGAACCAAAAGGCAGCCAACGAATCTTTTCTGATTTTGTGCTACTTCTCTCAGCATCACGAAAAGCAGACAGTTAACAAAATCCGCATCTTAGAGGAACAGAGTACTACAAAACTGCAGCGTTTGGCAAATGCCTGCCTGTGCTGGAGCCAGGGTGTCTGCTGTTGTCCAAGCAACAGCACATTTGTTCCACCACCACCATTGTCAATATTGTGTGCGTCAAATAACTCACATAGAGCTGATCGTTAATGTTGGCGCCGTGCTTCAGCAGAGTTTCCACTACTTTTGCATGCCCATACTGACAGGCAGCCAGGAGAGCTGTGCCTCCGTCCTGTGAAAAAGCAAAGAATGGGTACAGTCAGGTGAGGGGGCAGGTGCTGGACAGAACATCACCATAAAAAAAGAAGCCAAACTTTAAGACTTTTCAGAATTTGGCTCACAGCAGTTCTGTAATGAGTAGCTACTGAATCTTTCCTAATTTTAATGCCAAGTGTTACCATGTAAATCTTTCAACTTGGCTCAGTCACTATATAAATTTTTCTCCTCCATTTTTTTTTTAGGGAGGCACAAGAGCTAAGAAAATTCTGCTTTTTGTTCCTCATCTTCTGCCTTGCTATTAGAAGCTTTGTTCCTATCAAAACTCCAAGCTCCTCCACATCTTTTCCTTTTACAGCCAAATTCCTCATGCCTGCCAAACTCTTCCACTGATGGAAGGACAGCACACCTTTCCACTGTTCCAGAGCCTATTGATCATCTGCTCTTTTTTGGCCGAAACCTCGTGCCCTGTTTTGTCCTGCCTCTCATCCGTGGATTCTTGGCCTGAAGCTGAGTAGGGAGGAAGCATTTTAAAGAATGCTAGCTAACTGTGGAAGAGTGAGTCCAACCAAAGGCATGAGCATCAGTGAAAGCGCCATTACTTCTGCTTGAGAAGTGATCCCTGCAGGTAGGATCAATCCCAGGCAGTTAAAGTTGCTGCACATCACCACTAAAGGGAGACCTAGGCACGGGCATCAATCCCTGCCTGTAGAAACACTCCTTTGGGAGCCATCTGAGAAGGGAAACACCTCAGTGTCACTGGTGATTGACTCCAAACCAGCTGAAACCACTGAGACAGCAAATGTGGGTCTTGCCGTCTTAAGTGTGCTGTGCCCCACTCAAAAATTACCAGTATTTCAGACACAGCTATGGAGAGGAAGTTCTTCTCTTCTGCTTGGGATGGCACCATGCCATTGTACAAGGATGATGCACATCCCAAAATGTCCCCACCACAGGTCTTCTCTCTCCTTCCCTGCCTTCTCCCAGTCTCAAGCCTTTCCTCCACAAGATACGCTATCTAAATTATTTCAGGTAAAAGGTTTCTAGGGCTGTTATTAGTGTGGACACAAGACTGTGCTTTCCTCTAGACTTGTTCTCTGAAACAACTCCAAAGTTGTCTGAAATTTTCCACATAGACAGATATCCACAAAAGGAGTTACAGCTTGAGTGACCAAATGGATCTTCTTTAATGGGAAGTGCCAATCAAATTTAGTAATCAATAGTGCAATTTCATGGCTATAACAGCCTTGTGAAAAGTCAAGCTCTGACATGACTGAACTAACCCACAGGCACTGTTTATAGCTACCCCCAAAACCTCATATTCACCCTTCCTGCCAACAACATTGAAAAGAAAAGAAGGCTTGGGTGTCAACAATGCCAGAGACGTGAGACTATTGTGTGACAGTCTGAGAATTGCCTATCAATTCTGGATAATTTGAGTAAATACAGTGTGTAATCAGGTCAGTGGAGTTAAGTTTCTCTTATGAGAAGTTACACTTTCCTGCCAAATTAAACTACCGTAATTTAATGGGAACTGCTGGAACAAAACACAAAAGCAATCACAATTGTGCTTGGATTAAAAAACACCTTATACACACGTAAAAGACAATGGAAAAGCTAATAGTTTCATGAAACCTATTTCATCTCTCTCCAACCAGGTGAAAGCCACTTTGCTCAAGTGGTGACTTACCAGATCAAAGGGCTACAAATAAAAAAAAACCCAGAGAAATTTTTAAAGGCTTTTTCCCTGAATGAAGTTGAGAGAGAAAGGTTAGTGAATTAAGAAGAGAAACTATGCTATCCAGACTGAAGATCCTCCATGGAGAGGCAGGGAAGGAGAAGTTTTAGGAAGCTTAAAAATATGAAAGTTCCCTGTATGGAGGGTAAATAGACACGTTCAGTTGGTTGCATATGGGAAAAGTTTTCTAAAATTCTTGTGTTCTCCACAAACTCCTGTTATTTTTAGAAGATTGTTTGGTTATTAACATAATTTCTGTAGGGAACCAAATGACAGGTCCTAAATAAAAGGCTGGCCTGCAAAGCTAACTGCAGTTGGTGCAGCAGAGCTGAAGTCCAACGCTTGGATCTCAGTGTGTGATCCCACCTTGGGAGATGTGACAGCCTGGGGTTTAAGAAGGGCAACACTCTCCCAAGACATGTCTAATTAACTCAAAAAGGGGATCCTGACCAAGTGTTTCATTCAACCCAGTGAATAGTTTTAGACAGATACTTTTTTTTTTGAAAGAATAACACAATTCCAAAATACACCATTTGGATCTTTCAGACTAAAGCAACCAAGTTTTCCTAGATCAGTCTGATCATAGTCCAGGAGTTAGAAGAGGAGCATTGGATGGTCCCCAATTCCATCTGGCCACTCTGAATCAAATATGTACTGGGTCAGAAGAACTGGGCTACAATTCCTGGGCTCAAAGACCTGGTCCCTGATCAGGAAGACAACTGAGCTTTAAGACCTGCTCTACTGTGTGGCTGATATATAAAGCTGAATGCATTCAGCAGAAGGAACTGAGATTCCTCTGCATGCTCTGAGTTGGGGGTACCACTGTGAAAAATCAGATATACATTTCTGTAAGAAAGGGAAGTTGGGGGCAGGAAACTTTTCCACTGACCGTGTAGTAAGACAGCACTTAGTTAAATCAAGGAATTGTCAAACAGTGTGAAGGTCCACTATTTATTAGTAGGAGAAAACTCAGTCCCCCTCTTGCCTCTATTGACCTTCCATCTGGTTTTCTCTTACACTTTACTCCAGCAAGCTCTAGCTGAAGACCTCAATATTTTACAGATCATAGGGAAAGTAGGTAAGCTGTGGAAGATAAAAAAAGTAAATTACAGAGTTTTAACATCCTTTTCGGCCATGTGATTACCTCTTTCCTTTTTGGCTTCAGTTGAGATAAGTAAAAAGCTGAAGCAGCGTCTTTGGTACTGGCAAGCCTCTTGGAAACTCTGAGCAGGGCAGCAAGTGGGAGCTGGACACGTGAGCAAGCACTGAGGCTCTCCTGGGGCTATCACCCCTTCTGCAGTGGGCAGGAGGCCGTCTGTGCAACCTCTTAGAGATGGCACATTGCCTTGGGTTCACTTCTTGCTCATATCCTGTTTTCCTGACACAATGAATCTTCTATTAATCCTGCACTGCAAGTAATTCCAGCTCAGATAGGAGCTGGACTTTTCTCAGCTACCTCTGCAGTTCTTCCCCTGAAACCATTTTTCTGCCCTCCCCAGAGTCTGTCCTCCTCACTGCCAGCACATAAGAGCAGCTGCCAATCTGCAGTGAAAACATTTGGAACGGCGGCACTGGGTAAGACCACACTAAGTGGTGTAGACTTCCCTGTCTATTTGCTGACCCGTTTCCTCTGTCATCGTCACCTGAAAGTAGCTTAGAATTATACGTTGTTTTACCATCTCTTAAATATGCTTCAGAGGAGGGGAACTGATCTTCTGTAATCACTGCCTGCTGAAAAATAGCCTCTGACATACTGTTCAACCTGCAGTACTGCTCAGAAAACGTGCCACCATGTTTTTTAAGAACTCACATGCTTATCACAACTAACAGAATAAATGAAAAAAGTTTCAACCTATGTTAAATATTGCTATGGATGTCAGACAGGGACAATGCAGACTAATATTAATGACCAATATTATATGTAATACTTATATAATTATTAACCTTCAATAGTACTATTCATTCTCTTTAGAACATCAGCATTTATTGCTAATTACTTTATTTGCCATAGCAAATATAAATTCTAATGATACAAGGCTTAACAAGAATTGCATGCCTGTATTAAGACAGTTCTCCAGAATTCTCATATCTGAGTAATAAATGTAGTAATCACAATTTACAGATAAGTTCATGAAAAAGGTATTGGGCTTTGCATTTCCTTAGTTAAATTCTCTGTTTTCTAGGATACATTCAATTTGTGTGCTTATTCCAATTCCATGTCTTAATTTATAATAGAAAGATATATATTCCTTGCAAATGGATTAATTTTGCACTGCCCTTTAAAAACAGGATCAACCATATCTTTTCCAGTGCTGGTCCCAACTGAGTATCTTAGTAAGAAAAATGCCTTATCCCTAATCTGAACAGGCATATTTTACCAACTATATTGTTTCTCGGGTTTGGGAGGGATGGAGGAGCCTGTCACCTTGGTCACTGGTTAACAGAATGATGGAATTATTCCAAGCTATGAAAACCACATTATTAAATCAGAATATTGAACTGATACAAATCCAAACTAGCAGGCCAGTGGAAGATGTGCACTGTCCATGCAGTACACCTGACTGGTGCCTCCTGCTCAGGCAGTCACTGGGTGATGCTGCTGGAAAATCACCTCACATGCACATCACATGCTAGTTTCCAATGTTACGTCCATAGGGAGCTGGTGTTATCTTTCAACCAGCTTGTCTGGACGTAGCAGAAAGCTGTGGCCTGGAGAGGAAGAGCAACCTGCAGGTTAAAAGATACTTGGGATGGCCTATGGGCCAAGTCAGGTCTGGGTTGAGAAGAAGAGGGAGGAAGGAAAAGAGGGGCTGGTATTAAAGTTTCAAGGTGAGCAACAGTAGACCCCAAACTTGCATTTGTGCAAAGACGGAAGCCATTTGGAGCAGCTGAACGCAGGAATATTCTTTTATAATTTAGATCTTTGCTCTCTTTTATCTGTCCTAGTGATTCACATCAATATATTTTGCATGCTTCATAAAGGATTGTATATTGTCATGAAGGATCAGACAATTTCAAGCCTGCTGTTCACCTCCTGGATCAAATCTTGGCCTCTTCACAAACTTCTAGTTCACAGGCTGTGGAAAAGATTGAGTGAAGATATAACTGTCCCTCTAGACAAAGGTACTGAGCCTCTGACTTGCCAGCTGAATGCAAGGGAAGATGACCCTTCTCAATCTTGCTAACTTGCACCCATACCCTGAAATAAAAGTCAGAGAAGCAACATCTATTTTAATGTGTAACTTTACCCAATAAATCTGTCCCACTTGAGATTACCCAGCACTTTAAGATCCAGCTGTTGTATTTAACACTGCAACCTCCTGCATTGCCAAGTTCCACAGCTGCACTCCATGTTGTGTTAAACAGTCACAACTTCATTCATGCTTTTATTACTGATTACTGCTGTGTTCAGAGAGTTGCTCACCACAAGCACAGCTCCCTGGGGTATCAGAATCCTACTGTATGGGCATGTGTGAACTCTGGCCACAAAACACCAGGATTTTTAGCCCCTGAAGCATAAGGAGCTGAGTTTCTGCTGTTCCATCAACTCCCTTATTACTTAGAGCCTGTATTTCCAGGGACTCCAGAAAGCAGGTATGGATTGAGGGAATCATTCAAATCACAGATTAAAATATCTTGAGAAATTGATTACTGTGGGGTGAAGAACTAATCCTTCTCCAAAGACAGCACTAGGGATCCCAGGGTAAGTGACTGGCAACTGTCCTCCTCCCCAGATTTAAGAGAATGCTTCAAAATGCAGCCAACATGTCAAGAACAAGTATATTTAATGAAAATATGTTGCTTTTCACCCTGTTTGCTGAAAGCAGAGGTGCAAATACTGCCTTGGGCAACGATACTGGGTTGATATACTGCTGTCAGTGAGGAACTGCTGATCTTGCTGCTGTTGATCCCATGAGGGGTGAGGAACACAGGCTCCACCACCTGTGCTTTTGGCTATCCTAAGATTTTGGGAAAGGACCTGCCTGAATAAAGAAATAAAAGCTCTGAGGTGCATTTCATCTTCTTGTCCCAGATGAGTAAGTGGAAATTTAGGGAGGACTGAAGGCGTTATACTCTTATGTATCCTATGGTAGCATGCAGAGACATCCCAATATGTATGAAATCTAAGTTCTATGCAACTGGACTACATAAACACCTAATTCAGGATCCTACCAGATAGGTACAAAAAGACCCTCTGATCTTGTTTTGGAGGCTGGCTTATGAGGAAAGACTGATATCCCTATCAAGGGACCTTGATGAACTTATGCCATTAAGTCTAGGTAGGAAAAGCTAGTTCAAAGTTAATATTTCGCAATGTGTTGCATTACTCATATTACTCAAAAAATGTTCACGCGAGGAAATTTCATCATCTTAACACTGCCCTGTCATGTTTCACGTGAATACAAAAAACCCAGCCTTGACTGTCAGAATGTATCAGCATGCAAAAATAGACCCATCATCTTACTTTATTCTTAAATTCAGTGGAGGCTCCAAATGAAAAGAGAAACTTCACTACATCGTTGTGGCCTTGCTGTGCAGCAAAGAACAGAGAAGTTGCACCTGACTGTAAAGGAAAAATGGATTAAAAGAATAACAAACACATAACACACTTGACTGAAGTATAGACATTTCAAATTAAAAAGTATTGAGCTCAATCAGCTGAATATCTGTGGAAAAGACATGATGAATTTGAAGACTCCAGAGGACACCAGGTATCTTAACTCAGTCTTCTTCCCATTGCGCTGAAAAACCTGTCCAGCATAATACATTTGAGTAAAACCCAAAAAATGGAAGAAAGGATGGAAGGAGGGAAAGAGGGAAGGAGGGAGGGAAAGAAGGAGAGAAGAAGGGAAGGGAAGGGAAGGGAAGGGAAGGGAAGGGAAGGGAAGGGAAGGGGCAGGCTTTCCTGACTTTGGGCTCTCTCACCCCGTGTAGAAAGTACAGGAAATAGGAGCTACACGTGAAATTGACTCCAGTGCCCAAAGCCTTTACAATAGCACATGGCCCCATTTAGACCATTTCAGAGCCCCATCTCCTGGGCACATTTATGGGACTCTCACTTCCTCAAGCTTCACAACAAATTCAGAGCACAAGAGCACTGGTTGGAGTATGTACATTTAGTTGCAGAACTGTGCCATTGGGCTTTAGAGCTTAAACTTCATCTGTTTTGCTTCCTTGTTGCAACAGAGTGATTTTGGAGGCTTTCAGTGTTTTTCTTTTTGTTGGCTTGTTGAATCAGTATTTCCTGAGTGATAATCAAGAACAGCTCCATAAAACTGTTCTTAACTTTTTCTTTTGTTGCTGCTTTCCAAGCAGTATTTACCTAAGAGAAGGGACATACTTAAGTACATGTTTTGTTAGAACAGGACCCCACTGAAAGACACTGACAATCATGATTAGAGCAAGTTTAGGCCAGTAAGTGCAAAGACACCTAGATCATCAAACATGGCATTCACTGACTCAGTAACTCTCAGATGTCAGCATGAGATTAATGCTCTGGTTCCAGGTAACCAAGGAAAGTAAGAAACATTGTTCTTCTGTTGGAGCAACAAGAACACTGCTGTCCTGCACTACCTGCCACCATCCCATGTAAATGCATGCCCTCCTTAAATTGCTCTTCTCTTAAAACCAGTGGTTGTCCCAGAGCAATTATGCTCTTCGCATAGCCAACACGCAGACCAGAGCAACCGCAAGTACTCCTTACAACCATCTGCATGGAGTATGAGTGAAAGGCAGTTTCCCAAAAAAAATCAGTTGCTGATGTCCCTTCCATGCTGATGTCATGGTGCAAGACATGCCTTGAATGCCAAGCAGAGATGCAGGGAAAGGTATGGGTGATAAAGCTGTGTGATTGTTAGAGATGAGTTGGCTTAGACTAAACGGTAGAAACTCCAAAGCATACAGAGTCAAAAATAATCCCTGTGCTAGCAATGGCATCCACCCCGTTTTAATGACCAGGCTGCAAATCAAAAAGTAAAGGTCTTCTCCTTATTATTTATCTCATCTAGAGAGCTGTAAATTGTTGTGCCAATAAGTAAAACTGCAAATACATAAATGGCATAACCCTGGGGGGTTACATCCCAGATGTAACTGACCCTCGCCAACCAGATGTGCTGAAAATGTTTGATGAGTTATTATAAATGTACCTCTGGCATCTGATTTTCTTTTGTAAACTCCAGATATCTGATTCCCTGATGTCCTCAGAACAGAGCCTGTTACACGTGTTATAAATACACTGTACAGCAAGTGACAAAGAAACAATTGACAACAAGCAGCAGACAACACTCTTATTATTTGTAACAAACCAACAGTCACTTAATCAAGCCCTGTTTGAATCCTACCTCTCTCTGCAGATTGATATCTGCTCCTTGCAACACCAATTCCCGTACACAATCTATGTGGCCATAGTAAGATGCTACCATCAGAGCTGTTGTGCCAAGCTGGGAGTAAGGAAAAACAAGTCAGTACCTTCAACAGATACCTACAGCAATGAATCAGGCTGCCTGGAAAAGACAGCATCTCTGCCAAAAAGCTGGAAGGAGTTTATAATACCTTTTTGTCCCAAAATAAGTGCAACAAGTATAAAAAGAATGAGTTTTGTTTCTAAACAGCTTTTTTTCTCTTTTTGATCAGAGAATCCTGAAGTTCTTTGCATCATTTCCAGAAGAATAACCTCAGACACAGGAGCTGAGTGACTCAGCTGAGTCACTTAATTCTGAGTCACAGTCAGGAGAAGGGGCTGGCTGATTTGAACAGTAATTCCCTATCCAAATAATGACAGCAAACTCACTCAGTGAGTCTTCACATTATAAGAGAGAACCTTCTGCACAGAAATATGTGTTCAACTCCCTCAGTACACTATAAGGTCACTTTCAGTGAACGAAGTCGGATTTATATGTATGCAGCCTATGGACAATATGCAGAAACCACATGCCTAAGGACAAAACATCCTTCAAAACCATTCACACACAATAGCTCAATTTAAAGAAGGAATGGGGGACATTACAGAAAAGAAACATGCGGTCTTAACTGTACAAAAATAAGTTAGTCTAGAAAATGCGTATGTCTGATAGAATTATTAATGCAGTGCAGTGTGAAAGTTCTTGTCTGAAGTTAGCCTTCTCTTGAGAAAAAATGAACAGTAGTGACTTTATTTTTTCACACTGATCTCTGTCCTGTTTACTTCAAGCCTCCATTTGAACATCCTTCCCTCCCTGTCAGAAGGACAGTCACAGTATCAGCTCCAGAAGTACTGTAGGTCAAATACTTGCCTACAGGACAAAAATGAAATGAAAATGAAAAGAGAGGTTAAGGTCAATGGGCTTAGAAAATCTCTTACACTTTGAAGGTATTCAAAGTGAGAGAAGCTGTGGCAAGTTCATGTTTCAGGCTGGAAGTGGCATAAATCCTTGCCAACACCAGCATGATTTCATGTCAGTCAGCCCCAATGCCAAACAAAAGAAACCTGTAACTTCTCAACTTCGTTTTCCCCTTGCTCTTTAACAGTTTAGCAGAATCAAGTATCTCACCATGAGTTGCAGGCAGAATAGAAAGACTATTCATTACCTGTGTTATCAACCCATTTCTAATCTCAAAACTAATTTCAACCCATGTCAATTTAAGTAAGGAAATTCCCAAGAAATTCATCATGTGTCTGGGCTCCTCTTGCTTGGCAATCTTGTGCCTTCATGTTGATGCCCAGGCCGGAGATTGGGTGGAGGAGGAAGAATTTAAGAGGCCAGCAGTTCTTCTAATTATGAGGAGGTCTGCTAGCTGACAGAATCATTGCTACCTGGGCTCAATTCAGGCAACTCTTCACTGTGATCTATTACTACAATGACATTTCTTTGCAAAGAGAAGCCCGAGGTGCTAGGATCTGTGTTTTTAATGTCAGCACCACAAATAACTGTGTAAGACACATTTTTGAGTGCTGGCAAATTCTTAACCCCTTGCCACTGAGGTAAATCATCATGCTATTTTTATCTTACGTTTCAAGCTTGATTACTGACAAGAGAAGGTTTTAAATCATCCTGAAGTGGCCATAAGACATTCACATGTTCCATGTTAGACCCCTACTACACCCTCTGCACGGTGGGCTATGGAAAATGATGCAAAATGAGTGCTGTGGCTGAAGTTGCATTGTGTGCATACGCTGTCTTTGCAGTCCACATCTACTCGCCCACTGTTCAGCAGCAGCTGGAGGAGAGCCAGGTTTCCTTTCCTTGCAGCCCAAAATGCAGCATTGGCGAGTGGTGTTTCTTTCTGGTGAAAAAAAGGAAAAAAAAAAGGAAAAAAAAAACCAAAAAAAAAAAACCAAAAAAACCCCAAACAACCAAGCAGAAATAAATCACTTTGGAAAATACATTGGAGAAGCATACACATTGCATACATTCTGTACTCAAGCTAGGCAAGTTTCAGCTTAGTGTGCTGTGCTTTCAAACCCAGAGCACGGAAAGGAAGCTAATTTCATTTCTTTGTGCAATTAAAGAGATCAGTCTTCCTGTGCTACCTCATGTTATTTCAAGTCTTCCTTGTGTCTGTGGCAGCCTATGTCTCTTAGATTGCTCTGTAATGAGAAATGATGATGCTAGGCCAGATCCACAGGCAAACACCACGGAAAACAACATGCTCAGTGATGCTTGTATTGTCTGCTTCTGTGCTGGGGCTGACCACAGTTAGGCTGAAACATTCTGCTGACATGTCCTGCTGCAGGACATCCTCTTGGATTTCAGATTAGCTCTCTGTCATCTCCTTCTTTTCGCACATAAAGTTCCAATGCAGGAAAAGTATTGCTCATGCGTCTCCCAGACTGCTTGTTCTACCTCCTGCCTGGAATTAACACCCTGTGACTGTGGGCATGTGCAATATCTCCTGGGTAGGAGTGAATGATGCCTGCTCCAGTATAGGAAAAGGACAGAAAAAAAAGACACGGACTTGGCTCCTGCCCTCTTTATCTAATCAATGCAGACAGCTGCCAATATACTGCCTCAACAGGTAAGCACTGTCACGGGTGAAGTGTGGGGGGGAAACACTGTGATGGCAATTATATGTACCCTAGAGCAGGCTGCTGCTGATATTTTAATAAGGCCTCAAACCACTAACAGAAGAGTAAAGCATCACTTCGCCAACAGTCACATCAAAATGGAGTCAAAAATACCCAGGGGCATTGCTTTCCAGTGAACCCTGCCTTTGGGATAACCCAAAGAGAGTGCAGAGTGGATATAAAAGTCAATCATTCAGCTTCAGAAATGACATAGGCACTTCTCCTTGTCTAAATGTCAATGTGCATTTAATGTGGTAGGGAATCAGGATTCAATGGTTTTACAGTTTATCATTAAAATGCACATATGCAGCACAGTTTAAATTGCTCCCTTCACTGACATGAAGACAATAAACTTTGCAGAAACCAGCGGACACAAGAACTATGAATCTGAATCTATCTCAGGTCTGTCAAATTGAGCACATTCCATGGGTTGCATTTTTAATATGAATAGGTTGGAAAATCGGCAGCTGTTTGAGATGAGAGAAGTTCCAACCATTCAATAAATTACAAGTCACTTCCTATAAATTGATAGTGATATTTCTTGTACCAGCACACACAGGAGTAAGAGTCTGAAAATTTTAGCAAGCACAATAAGCTAAATTCTGATCTTCTTTTCACAGCTAATGCATTTCCCTGGAGAATCTGTAGATAATGTTGATTAAAGCAGAGACAGCAGTTTATACCATCCCTGCTGGCAACACTGTAGTGTCTTCCTATCTTTACCCTTAGAACCACTCAAATTTTATGTAAAAGCAAACAATTTACCTAAACACACAGAGGCTCATGTTGCCCTTTCTGCTCTGATTTATTAGGTATTTATTTATAGAGCTGGCAGTTAGGAATACTGTCTTATTGGCTTTGTTATTATGATATTCACTGGAAAGCTATTGCAAAAGAATTATGTTTAGACCTTACAGAATGGAAAATCAAATTCCTTACCTTTTATTGTCCCAATATATCCCTCAAAGTTTTAGAAAGTTTAGAGGTATGGCAATGCATCCATAAAGGGAAAGATTTATTTAATCCACCCCAGTTTTCACTACAAGGGCACAGTAGCAGACTGAATTTTATTATGGCACACCATACACGTGGTCAGGTAGGCAGGAACTGGAATCCATATTCAGGAACTCCGTACCTGCTTTCACCGGTTCACATGAGAAAAGGACTAAATGTCCAGTGTCACCCTGGACTGGAAGTAGAAGTTCAAAGTCTTTGGCTCCTTGAGTCATAAATTCCTACCTCTTTTTTCTCCCCTGCAAGTCCTACAGCTCTCCAGCAAAGTTGTCCTCGTACTTTGGATCAGACCCAAGAAATGGAAAAATTCTTCAGTGCATCAAGGACACAAAACTAAGTTTTTCCCAGTGGTGCTTTTTGCCCTATTTGCAATGACTGCTACCAGCATTTGTACTTCCCCTTGAACCCCCATGTTGCTTGGGATTCCTTGCATAAATGTAGAGTATACAGCACACTCAGACCATCAACCATCCAGTGATGAGGTTAAAAAATCAGATGTAAATCTGAGCTATTTAACCTGCTGAGGTGAATGAAAGTGCAAAATCATTCAGATGATCTGGACACCTTACAAGAACAGCCTCATTGTGTACCATGGGGCAGTTTATCTCTGGATCTATATGTCTGTGCTCTTAATTTTCATCAGCAATACTGCCATCACTGGTAGGCAAAATGTAAGACAGCACTTTGGGGTTAATAATCCAATTAATTGAATTATTTTTGAGCAGTAAATGGGTTTATAACTGCAGGATGTGACTGCTGTTGTTCAGTTATGAACTCAGTCTTGTCTCATCAGACACTTCTTAGGGAGAGGTAATGTGGAATTTCAAGAGATTAATTGTACAAAATTTTCATGTAATTCTTATCATAAAGCTAGTTTGCTCCCAAAGCATCCTAAAAGTAAACAACTGATCCTCAGCACTGACAGTCTGAGAGCAGAATGTAATAAACATTTGAAAATGATTAGCTAATAGCTTTCATGAAAATTTCTTGTTTCATTATGTCACTTGTTCCAGCATCAGCAACTTTCAGGATAAAATTTCCTTCACTTCATCAAGTTCTCTAAAGTTTTATTTTAAAATCTGGCTGTGCTATTAATTTTGATTGTTTGTATGCTTTTATGAGAGCCCAAAGATAAAAAGCTGGCATTATAGTCATGCTGTATTGACATTAGAAAAAACACTTTTTCAAAAATGGCCTAGAGGAAAATAAATATTTTAAATCTGACAAAATCATTTCTCTGCAGGGATACAGAAAAAATTAATTGTGTCAATGTATCTGTGTCATTTTAGGAATATTGAGGGGAAAAGTATAATTTAAATGCTGTGAACACCAACTCCTGCCCCCTGCCCTGCCTTTGACTTGCTGTTTGCAGAGAAAGGGCAGGTGACAGTGGATGACCACTGAGGAGGAAGAGTGCAGCTCTTAAACAGAGATCTTGCAGATTAAAGAAAAGAGGCAACAGACAAAGAGAAAGAAAAGAAAGGAGAAAGAGAATGCTAGTCTGCCCCACAGCTTGTTCCTTGTACTGTCAAAATACAAGAAAATTCCCTTTTCTTTCTTAGTTTCCAAACCAGTCCTAAAGGAAAGGAGGAATTGAGTAAAAAGTTTTAAGAAGAAGAAGAAGAACTGGAAATCAGGATCAAGCATGATGGAAAAGGCTAGTGCAATTTAGGAGCAAAGAGTTCTTTATTAGATATCAATATATCCTACATGAAGGATCCTGATAAAAAAGAAAGGTGCTTCAATACATAAATGTTTAGTCAGACAAAATGTGGTAGAAGAGAGGATATTTGTGTGAGATATAAAGATAAATGCTATGCCATGGGTAAGTAGGTTAATAAGATGGAAAACATGAATAGCCAGTAGCAAACATGGATAGTAAGGATCTAAGTTAAGTTCATGATCTTCTGAGGGAAGGAGAAAATGCCAAACAAAAAGTCACAGAAAAGGGAGAGAAAACAGAGAGAGGGAGGTATGGGCAGCAATTCTTCAGACGAAGGGGAAAGCAGTGAGCTACTTTGAACAGGAATACTTGAGGGAATACAATATGAGAAATGGGGCACAGAAAAGGAGCTGATAGGCACAGAACAGAAAGTAAGACCTGAAGAATAAGTCAAATAAACAAGGAGGCCAAAAAAGGATAACAAAGTAAGAAGAAGCTGGCATTACTAGGAACATGGGGCTGTTAGGGTGGATGCTTGTGAGTAATGAAGGTGGGAAAAAACTCACAGAGACAGAATGGAGGGATAGAAAGACTAAGAAAAACATAGAAGCAAGGTGTGAGACCAATGCAGGACCAAAAAGAGGATGACCATAGAGACTGCAGTCCAGAAAGCCAATTGTATCCTGGGCTACATCAAAAGAATCATGATCAGCAGGTTGAGGAAAGCGATTATCTCCCTCAATTCTCCTCTGGTACACCTGGGGTACTGTGTTCAGCTCTGGGGCCCTCAGCATAAGGATGTGGACCTGCTGGAGCAAATCCAGAACAGGGCCATGAAGACGATCAGAGGGCTGGAGCATCTCTCCTATGAAGACAGGCTGAGAGAGTTGGGGTTTTTCAGCCTGGAGAAGAGAAGGCTCCGAGGAGACCTTAGAGCAGCCTTCCAGTACCTAAAGGGAACCCGCAAGGGAGCTGGAGAGGGAGTTTTTACAAAGGCATGTAGTGATACAACAAGGAAAAATGGCTTTAAACTGAAAGGGGGTAGGTTTAGAGTGGATATTAGGAAGACATTCTTTACTGTGAGGGTGCTGAGGCACTGAAACAGGTTGCCCAGAGAAGCTGTGGATGCCCCATCCCTAGCAGTGTCCATGGCCAGGCTGGATGGGGCTTTGAGCAACCTGGTCTAGTGGAAGGTATCCTTGCTTATGGCAGGGGGCTGGAACATGATGATCTTTAAGGTCCCTTCCAACCCAAGGCATTCTATGATTTCACCACCAAGGGTAAGGCTGAGCTGCACTTGGAGCAAAGGTTCTCTGCTGCCTGCCATGGGAGGGCTTTAACTGCAGGTGGATGCCACCTGCTGCACCACCATTGAAGTGACACAGTGCCACCGAAGCACCAGTATTCCAGGGGGAGATACCCTGACAGGAGTGAGGCAAGTACAGGGAATAATCCATCAAATCAACTAATGCAGCACAAGCAATATGGCAAAGGACTGGCACTGAGCTGCTGATCAATAAGAGAAGGGCAAGCGCAGCACCCAGAAAGTGCATCAGAGAAGATGTACATCCATCATAAATATTATCTGTTAACATCATCAGTAAATTGCTGCTTGCTTCCCTCTTCGCCAAATAATCTTATTAATCCTGTCCTTAGATTAAAAACTTCTTTCAGGCAATCTTTTGAAATTGCTGCTCTTGCATGGGTTTGGACGGAAGAACTACAAGAAGTGACAGGAATCACAGCTGGCGAAGGGAACAAACCAGTCTGGCTTCAGAGGCCACCACAGCCTGAAAGGAAGAGCATGGATGAAGACTGCCTCCTAACTATTACACAACCAGCACCAGCAGAGATGGTCGGAAAAGTGAGGAGGAGGCTCCTGACTGCACCAAAACCCACCGCACGGAGCCCGGCCACCCCAGAGCCAGCGTAGAGCTCCACGGAGGCTCGCAGTTTATGTAACACAAGCCACGCACCCTTTCGGGGCTGTCAGCTGTGAAAAGCGCCCGCTCCATCAGCTGCCACCGCAGCACTCCCGGGGCACCCCAAAGCCCGGGAAGGACGTTGCTGTTTTCTTTCCTTCCGCCCTACGCTACCCTCATTTTTCCTAAAAAAAAATAAAATAAAATAAATCAACCCCCAAATCCATCGATACGACAGAGCACTCCACGGGCTGCCGGCATGACAAGCGCAAAACGGGAACCCAAACGCGCATTCCCCCCGCCCCTCTCCCCTCGAGGCGCCCGGCTCACCTTGAACGACATCCTGCACATCGCAGCGCTCC
>VWPU01005946.1:0-59639 GCA_013398955.1 Callaeas wilsoni
GGCGGGCGGGGTCGCGGCAGTCGGTGCGCGCTCGCCTTCCGCCTCAGAGGAGCGGGGCGGCCGCGGTCGGGCCTGTGCCGGGGGCGGCTGTGGCACCGCCGTCGCTGCTGTTCGGCTGCGTAACTCTTCCCCCGGCCCCTCCCTTCCCTTCCGGCCCAGCGGCGGCGATGGGTTCCCGGGCGTCCACTCTGCTGCGGGACGAGGAGATCGAGGAGATCAAGAAGGAGACGGGCTGTGAGTGCGGGGGCCTGAGTGCGGCGGGGCGGGGCGGGGCGGGGCGGGAAGTGCCGCGGGATCGGCGGCCGGAGCGGGGCCGCTCTCAGTCCCCTGGGCCGGGGGGGCCCTGCCCGGCGCGGCCGCGGCGTTCGCGTCGGGGCAGTGCCCGGTGCCAGCCACCCACAGCCCCCGGGGCCGGACGTGTCTGGCAGGCCCGCGGAAACCTGGGAAGCGCCTCTCGGTTCCCCCCCACTGCTGCCGGTAGCAGCTGGGAGATCCCAGTGGGATAGAAGGGAAGCAGTGCTCTTAGTGTGTGCGGTATTGTATTCGGTCAGAGGTAACTCCTTGGGTTTTGAAGAGTTGTCTGTCTCGATGTCTGGTGCTGGAGTTTCTCTCAGTTTTTAGCCCAAAGAAACTGTCGTTGGATAGTATTTTTTTTTTCCCTAAGTGTAATTTGTTTCGTGGGCTAGTGCTAAGTTGCCGTAAGGGTATTCAGAATGAATGCTGAGGGGCATTTAAACCATAAAGGAAGTAATTTGTGAGAGATAGGTGTGATTAACTAAACAGAAGTGAAAATTCCTGTGACTAGTCAGCAACTGGGAGAGCTTTATTTAAGCTGGACTCTAGTATTTAGATACTTTACCCTACAGTATTTGATCGAGTTGTTCTCCATAAATATAAAATACCTTAGAGAAGGTGAAACTCCAGTGTCGTTAATTTGCGTGATAGAATGGTCACCTGAGAGTTCCAGCAAATACTAAATGATCATAAATGGAGGATGCTCTCCTAACTAGTTGGGGAGCAGAGGCAGGTATCATAGGTATCACTTTGTTGTTTGTTTCCCCAGGAAACTTCTCAGGTAAACATGCTGTGCCCAGCTGGCATTTTTCTTCTGTGTATGCTTTCTGATCTGTTCTTGCGACTTGAAAACGCTTTCCTCAGTTTTCTTCGCAATCTAAATGGTATTATGTATTCTTCTTAGGTGTTAGTTTATTTGTGTCAGGAAAATGAGTGGCTACAGAAAAGGAGTAGAAGGTAATTAAGATGGCACTGGTACTAGTGTAGTGGCAGGCTGAGTTAACATAGTTTCCATGATCCTTCTTCCGTCTGTCACGAAAACCTTCTACAGGAAGGCTGTGATAAACAAGGCTAGGAATGTCAAAGTCTGCTTATCCAGCAATAACTTACTGTGGCTTTTTTTCTTTTTAATCATGAAGATCATGGAGTAAAGGTAGCCTCCTCTCATTTATAAAGATGCTTCAAAAACCAAACTCCAAATCTGGAATATTTTTCCTCATACTGCTACTTGATTTATTGTCTGTGGTGTTTTATTCCTAAAAGTTTACTTACGTGATAGTAAAATAAATACCATTAAGATGGCTATATAGGTATCTTGAGCAGTAAATCCACTTGACTCTAGTTAGCCTCTGAATGCTTTTCTTGTATCATCAGAGTATGATCAAAATTGTGATTGGTGGGTTTCAGCTTTGTGACCTGAAATCCGTTCATTTTTCCATGTTTTTATCTAGTCAATTTTATAAGTAATACCAGTTTGTTAATCAACCATTGCTAATCTCTGACTCATGCTTGTAAGTCATCACAGTGTGTGTCATTGACTTTATCAATCATTTTCTTCTTCTCCCCAGTCTGTAACTGCTGTTTAGGAACATGATTTTTCTCTGCTTTTTATACTTCTCTAGGTAGATGGAAAATTCTGCCAAGCTGTTGCCACTGTTATACACCTCATACAGGTGAAAATATTTATACAAGGTGGGGGAAAAAAAACCCAAGCACTGGTTATCTGGATCAAAGTTGACACGCAGAATGCTAAGGCAGTGTTACTGAACAGACTGCTGTGGTCTGTTGGAAACTTGATACTGATGGTACTTCAGCTACTGAAGAGTTTGAGGAAGGGACTTTGTAGATGTGAAAAAAATCTGGCAGCATTACAAGTCCATCTTGAACTGGTGGTCTGATAAGTGCTCCCAAGGATTCTTTTTTGGTCTCTTTACTGTGAAATGTGTTTTCTACAGTTCATCTGGGGTAGGTGTGAAGCACTGAGTAGAATACTTAACCAATGTGATTGAGTTCAGCTGTGGAATTATATGACTTCTGCTCAATTTCATGTAGCACAAAACCAAGTAGCTAATAATACTGACATGAGTGATAAACTGTATGTTAATGTTCTTTAGCAGAACAGATGAAGACCATGTCTTTTATGGCATTTGAAGCATAGTCTTTCAAAAGCTATCCAATGACACTTAATCTCTTGAATGAAATTTGCTTGGATTAAAATTCTATTTTTTCTTTGTGGTAGTGAAAAGCACTTTGTAGCATAAGTTCAGAGACATCTGCAAAGGTAATGCATCAGGTTCTCAGTAGCAGGTGCGAAGCCTGAAGTTGACAGTCCTAAATCTCACATGATGTTGTATGGAAACTATATTTGCTTTGCATATAAATATTTTGAAATTTGAGCATGAAAACACCTTGAAGTCATCCTAATTGCTTTGATATTTCAGTAACAACTATAAAAAGAAGATGACAGGCCCAAGATGTTGCTTGTCTGCATTCTGTTGAAACCTTTTGGAAAGCCATTGGAATGTAACAGTATTCAAACTATTTGGTTCACACTCTTTGTTTCCATGCTTTGAAGCACTCTGCCTAAGGATTAATAATAAACTAATGCTCATACCTAAATTTAGGAGAAAAAAACATTTGCATGGTAGCAGATAATGGATTTTTCTGATGGGTATTTGTATATTTTTCTAAGTATATAAATATATGAGTTTATGCTGCTGTTGTAGACAAAAGTGTCTAATGGCTTAAAACTTTACAGTTATTTCACGTGAGTAAAATAGAGACAGCAACTCCTAATTTAGAGGTCTTGACCCTAAATTTTCAGAAGGATCTTAGTGGGGTAGCAGTATAGATAAAATGATGTTTCAGCTAGCTTTAGGCCTTAACCTTGGATTTTCAGGAAGCAGTCATAAATTGCAGATCTTAATTCTCCTATGGTATTCAGGAGAATCTTTATGTTTGCATGCAAATGCACTGAAAAATGTCCAGTGACACAGCTTTTGTGAGGGATGAGAGCCAAAAAGAAATTACGACAGAACACAGTGGTGGACCTAAATCATCACCCTTTCTCACAGAGCTATGATATGCTTTTGGTCTAGTATGACGTAAATGAAAACGTCACTTCTTCTGTCAACAGCTCCATACTATTTCTCACATACTAGCTGTTACAGAGGTGTTCCAAAAATGGAGATACTGACATTAGTTTGGGAATGGTAGCTGAGGAAAATTCTCATCACCTTCTTTGTTTATAGGGAGGAGTGGGAATATGGGGCTTCTAATAGGAGATGTAACTCCAGCCTTCTTTTTTTCACCATCAGTTGTTGTTATGCTATCTAAAACATTAAATCAGAAATGCAGAAGTTTGAAGTTTAGAGTACTGGTACTTGTTTTTTCTATGTGTGCGTTGCCTAACTTGAAAGTGAGCAAGCTGCCCGGTCTGATTGTAGAGAAGTTGCCTTAGGTGAAATTGAGCAAATTGCCCAATCCTATGCAAAGAATGAAAGTTGCAGAGGAGACAAGAAGGTTGGGTGGGGGGGTATGTGAAAACCCAGTTGCTGGCAGGTCATGCTAAAGGAGGGAACTGTTGAACCTAAACAAATAGCCTCAAGAAAGAAGAACAAACCTGAAAAAAGAAATTTGCCTAGCTGGTCACGGATCAAACAACTACAGTGCAACCTCTTCCCAAATCAGTTTGAGCAAGTAAGAGAAGCATTATGCATATCCTGGTGAAGGCTTTTTAAAATACTAAATCTGAAAATTACATGAAGTCCTAGTTTAACATTGTAGACAGTCACACCTTTACTGAGTAAACATTAACATTCAATTCAGTCTTATTTCATGTATTTATTAACTTCATCAGAAGAGACTGAAAAGCCAAGATCTCCTGTAGGGCCTTGTGGTTTAACCTCAGCTGACAACTAAGTACCACACAGATGCTTGCTCCCTGTCAGGGTGGGGGGAGAAGATGGGGGAGAGCAGAAGTAAAACGCATGGGTTGAGATAAGAACAGTGTAATAATTGAAATAAAGTAAAATACAATAATAATAAAAATGTTATTGATAACAGCAATAATACTAATTGTAATGAAAAGCGGATAGAAAGAGAAATAAAACCCAAGAAAGACAAGTGAAGCACAGTACAATTGCTCACCCCCTGTTGACCAATGCCCAGCCTGTCCCCAGACAGCGATCGGCCCCTCCCAGCCCGTTCCCTCAGCATACACCAGACACGATGTCCTGTGGCACAGAAGATCCCTTTGGCCAGTTCGAGTCAGCTGTTGTGGCTGTACTCCCCCTCAGCTTTTTGTGCACCTCCTCACTGGCAGAGCCTGGGAAGCTGAGAAGCGCTTGGCTTAGGGTAAGCACTACTTAGCAACAGCCAAAACAACAGTGTGTTGTCATCATTATTCTCATATGAAATGCAAAAACCACAGCACTGTACCATTTACTAAGAAGAAAATGAACTCTGTCCCAGCTGAAACCAGGACAAGCATTCTTTCAGTGTTAAAGGAATTGCTATTCTATATAGGTTTATCCCACTCACATCATAGACTAAAGATCTAGTTGTCTAATATCTTGGGTTGTCTAGTATCTTGGTAATGTTGAGTTATGCTGAACTTAATATTGCCTTTGTAATTTGCGTTTCAAATTGCAGATTTAAAAAGTCTGCAACAACTTTCTGCTTGCTTTGTATCCCAACTCCTCAGATTTCTTTAGAAATAGGCTTTTTAGTTTTTAATTCAATGTCCTAGAAGCCTGGAAATTAATTCCTTGAGCAATTGGCTCCTGGGTTGGGCACAAAGGGTTAGAGTGAATGGGGTAGCATCAGGCTGGTGACTAGTCACTAATGGGTTTCTTCAGGGCTCCATTTCAGGGCCAGTTCTCTTTAACATCTTTGTAAACAACTTTGAGGAAGGACTCAAAGGCATACTGAGTGAGTTTCCCAGTGGCACTAAATTAGGAGGAGCTGTTGACTCCCTCGAAGGCAGAGAGACCTTAACAGAGGGCTGGGCACCAAAGTATTGCTGGTCTAATGCAGAATCTAAAAAATACTCTTAAATTTAATAATAAATCTATTTTTGGCTCCAAGTTCTGAAATAAAGCCTTCCTCGTATATGCTCTCTGGTGACCAGTGATAGGATCTGAGGGAAAAGCATGAAGCTATGATAGGGGAGGTTAGGTTGGATATTAGGATAAGGTTCTTACCCAGAGGGTGAAGGGGCACTGGAACAGGCTCCCCACGGAAATGGTCATGGCACCAGCCTAACACAGTTCACAAAATGTTTGGACAGTGCTCTCAGACAAATGGTGTGATTCTTGGAGATGATGCTGTGCAGGGCCAGGAGCTGGACTCCAATGATCCTTCTGGGTTCCTTCCAAGTCAGGTTACTTTCTTATTCTATGAACCCCAAAATGTTTAGATTTCAGCAGTCCTGTAAAGGAAGAAAAGTAAAGTAAAAATTAAAGCCTCTCTGACCACTTTCCAGATGCAGAGAAACTGAGTTCACTTTCCATCTTTAGGTGGAAAAGAGACAATGGGAGTAGAGATAAGCAAAAGAGAAGGAAAGATACTATAGCAGGGGTCTTCTGTGTCATCAGTGTAGGCTGTGTCCAGATTATTTCTAGCCATAAAGGAATTAAAGGAAATAAAGTGGAACTGTGAATCAAATATTTTTTCTTTTAAATTGACATTTACTGGGTCAGATAACCAAAAATTGTTAGAGATCAAAAATAGAAATGGGTAGAAGACAGAGTTAGACAGATTTTTGAAGAATGTGCTAATTTATAGATTCTTGAATATTAAGCTGTGATTTATAGCTCACAAAGTCCCTAAATGCTCATTGTCATGTGCTTTCAATGTAACTGGTTCTGTGAACTCTTTTTTGAACACAGCTTCTGGCAACAGCGTAGCTCAGTGTAATGAGGTCTGCTCCTATGAGGAATCATTGACATGCTAATTTGTCATCTTCTTTCTTTTTTTCTTCAGTCTCCCACAGTCAAATCACCCGCTTGTACAGTCGATTCACCAGCCTGGACAAAGGAGAAAATGGCACTCTTAGGTGGGTAATTCAGCTGTACTTGCGCTGGCACATCTGTATTGGTGGCTTGCTGTTGCAGGATGTCTGCATGTTTTTCTCATTGGTAGATCGTCGAGGCTGTTGTAACGCGTTCTTTCATACCTCTTGTCTACATGAAAGGTTTAATTGTTGAACTGAGGTACTCTAAGTACCAACTGTCTTTAGTGTTGAAGGTCTGTAGCAGTTAATAGGAGAAGGTTCAGATATGGTATTCAAAGTCTTATAAAAATGTTCAGAATTGTGGAACGACACTTTTAGATTGTTACTTCCTACCTTTCTATTTATGTTGCTTCTAATATTTATTACGAGAATGGTTCTGCTGTGTCATCGTTATCCTGGCTATCATAAGAAAAAAGATCTATACTTACTTGTTTCTGATATCCAGTGTCTTTTAACATTACTTGGATCTGCCATCCATTTACTATGCTTAACTTTGCACCTCTTGTTGAACACCCGTATCTACTAGTATGCTCAAAAAGAAAAAGAGCTGGAACCAAGTCACTGTGAGTAAACATTCTGTTCTTTAAAGTGGTAGTGCAGGATATTCTAAGATCTTTAGTGTTTGTTTCCTGTCTGCAGTTTGAAAACTACTGAAGTGAACCGGTTTCTTAAAGCTTAGTCAATTAAATAAAGATGAGTCTTTATCTGCAAAATATTTTTCATTTTGACGGACCAAGTCTGCTGGAAAAAGTATTCTTAACCAAAAGGTAAACTGTGGTGAGATGATGTCCTGTTAAAATATATCTCTGCCTCCTGTTGTTGTTGTTCTGTAGCCTTCCCTACTCTCATGGATTTTGTTTCCCATTCACCATATAGCCACAGTGCACAGGAAAGCTGCAGAAGAATGCGGGAGAGAGCAGGAAGGGGAAAGGGACCTTGTAGCATAATATGAGGTCTGGCTCTTACGGAGTTAATTTCTTTCATAGCAGCTCTATCCCAGTCAAATTCAGTGATTCAGGCATCACCTGAGGTTTTGTCTGTGATCTTGTAAAATATGACTGTAGGATGCACTATAAATCCAGAAAAGCTGTAGGCCTACCAATAAACCAACCTAACTGTAATGCTGGAATCACCTCTTAAAAGATCAAAGTGGCAAGTTGTAAGATACGTGGTCTTTGGCAGTACTTTTGGCTTACTGTGATCTCCTTTCCTGAAGGAAATGTGCAGTTCCTTCTGGTGCCACAAATTGCTGACTTCTCAGCATTTAAGTAATTGGATGTGGAATTGTATGGTAAACAGGACTACAGAGTGATTATTTTGAGTTAAAAATACTCTCCCTCCCCTTTTGGCTTGTGTAGGTTTTGAAGCTGATCGACTCCAGTGATTTGGACTGTGGCTGTACTGTAAATTCCTAGACTTGCATAGCTGAAGGGATGACTAAGTGGATTGTGTGTGTAAAAAAACTGGCTTGGGATGGGATATGCAGGAACTTCCAAAAGCCCACTCTGACACTAAAGCCAATGTATTATATAAATTGGCAATTCTGATACAGAGATCAACTGATGAGGTTGTGGATAAGGTTAATACTCCTTATGTTTAAAATTCTTTGGAAAAGAACATCAACAGCCTTTTTAAACTTTACGTGTGAGTTTAATATTCATTGATGAATAAAGGTGGTGGCTACTAGATTAGTCTAGCACAATTTGAATCTAGGACATGTTCTTTCTCAACTCTTCCATGTTCTCCTCCAACACTAAATTCACTTACTGAATCCATAAGGTTTGTATAAACTTCAAAGTGATTGTACTCCATTTATGTAAGAGCAGTAATTGATTAGATATGCTATGAATGTCTGTTGCACAATGCTCAGTTTCACAGTATTATGCATCAGGAGGAGTTAGACTTCCATTGTTGATAATCATGTGGTACTTAGGAAAGGAAGTGGAGATGGTTTGGAAAATCCCAGCAACTGTGTTTATTATGATCCCTTAACTTGCAGTCTTGGCCCCTAAGTGTAGCCCACTCTCAAACATTCTGACTTAAGAGTGGCATTCAATTTTTAAAACTTGTTCTGCTACCCACAAAATGCAGAAACTTAAGTTTAGGTAATGGAAAACTACTTCCTGAAAAACAATGAGGAGAGAGCAAGAACTACAGCTTGGAAGGTCATAGATGTCGGTTTCTGAGATACAGATCAAAGAGAACTTGCTGCTTTAAGACAAGTAAGAAGTTACCACTTGCTTTCTACCACTGAACAGTTTAGAGGGTATGTCTTCTGTTGGTTTCCTGTGAACAAGAATTATTGTTTCCGTAAGGATGACTTATACCTTTGACTTACAAATCAGACATGACAAAATCACTCATGTGACCATGATTAGGAGAAGAAGTGTTTGGCAGTTCTTTATGGCATGAAATAAATCTTTAAATGTGTTTCACCCTTCTGAAGAAGGGCAAAGTAAAGAGCACTTCGTACAGAAGATCTGGTAGATGATGATGAATCCTGGTAGTTCTGGAGCTATAATCAAAAGCAGAAATCTTTCATAGCCAGATGTTTCTATTCAGTGTACCTATGTGCAATTTCAAGGCACTTTGTTTTTAAAGAGATACATAAATGAAATATTAGAGATGGTTGTTGATAAAGACAAAACTTGGTCTTCAAAAAGTCTTTGGTTTTTGCTTCCTTTTTTCCTCTCACGTATTTATTCTCTAAGTAACTACAACCCTTTCTACCTGTAAAGGTAAAAGTGTCAGATTTACCTTCATCTTTCTTTAAAAGTGTAGAAAAATGTTATATTTTTCCTTGGCTTCACTTTTTCTAAACAAAATGAGTAAACTTCCTCAGACCTCCACCATCTGAACAAAACCATGTTGGAAAAGACAGGACAAAACTCTTCTTGAAAATTGTTTTGTCACCTTTGATTTCAATATTGTGACATGCTGAGTTGCCAAAGCAAAAGATTGATACCCTTGGATGTCCATAGCTGCATCTAAATTGTGAAATCTGGACCATACTTGTTCTGTCTATATCCTAACTATAGCTCAGGAGGAAACCGGTATGCACGTTTCCTTACTTATATGCTGATTTCCTATATGAGGAAATAGTATAGCATGAACAGGGTAAGTGTGTGATTGCTTAGTGAGTCTCCTTGTTGGGCTGGTACTGTAGTGTACACCACACAAGAATACCTTTGTTCCCAAGTTTATCTACTAGTAAGTAGCTCTAGACAGACATGTATAGAGCTATAAAAGGAGATACTTACCTAAACTGCTATCTTTACATGGAATATTTGTATGGAACCTCCCACTTAACAGTAGTTTCTTGTGCACTGGAGAAAAGACAGGTTAAGCACCTGAGAAGTAGTTTTTACTGTACAGTAACTGATATAGCCTGGTAAGCATGGAGGAAGGAAGGAAGGAAGGGCAAATGTTCTGAAAGCTGGTGCCTGCAGAGAATGGACACACTGAGCTGTTTATGCATGTCTTGTGCTTATGAAAGCTGTTCACACGTGTCTGCTGGAGAACTTCAGAAAGCCTCTGATCCCGAGAGAAGGGTAACATGAGCCAGCCAGGCCATCTGTCGGTCTTTGTCAGCTGACTGAACCATCTGGGTCTGGAAAGGTGTCAGGCTTGTTCTTATTAGTTCAAACAGATATGGCAAGATTGTAAAACATAAAAGCTAGCTCTCTGAATGTGGAATTCTTTACTTTTGCTCAAGAAAATGCAAAGCATTTTTAGCTTTATCTAAAATAGAAAAGACAGGAAGGATATGGGTTTGGATTGGAAAAGACAGGGTACAAGAATAGTCTATACTTCCATCTTCAACCACACTTTATGCATGCTGCCTTTTTTCTTTCTTTCCTTATTGCTCATCTAATTATCACCTTTTTGCATACTTCTTGGCCTTATGTTTATCAACCAATTAGTGCTCTGATAGTTAAGCAACTTCTAACATTTGTGTAGAGCATGTGTAAGGATGGAGTTAGATGAGATGCCTGATGCAATCCTGGAGGAGGGGGATATTCGTATTCTTTCCCCATAACTTCTCCAGGCTTGTAGCACCTCGTTGTCAGCTGTGGTGGTCTTAGATTTTTTGAACTTTTTGAACTGCCTCAAGCTGCAAATTCAACAGAAAGATAATTGGAGAGAAAGAAGGTAGGGAGTTTTTTATGGGGGATACATTAGAGCACCAAAAGGTTAGATGAGTGACAAAGCTGACGTTAGCAAGGGAAGGGAGCAATGGAACTTCTTCAGTAGTAACCTCTTAAAACTTTTTGACCAAATTGCATGATACACCTTACTGCTTTTAATTATTTCCCTTCTTCAAGTAATTTCTTGTTACCTGTGTCCTCTGGGCACCTTTCCTCTACCACTTCTGATGCGCATATATGTGGGGTTTTTTTCCTTTCCATTATTTTACCTTCCCTCAGCTCTAGACACCCCTCCTCATCCCTGGTGAGGGAACAATGCTTTGCTACCATCTAGAAGTAACAGAAGAATGAATCACCAGAAACTGAAGGAAAAAAGGGTCTTGTAGGCTTCTTGCAGCCTTTGGGATAAGGCAGAACCACCTTTAGAGTAGGGATCTGCTCTGTGCTTTGGCGGGAATACTCATGCTTAAGAATACTTGTCTTGCTTAGAATCTACAAATTTTTTGCTGCAAAGTACATCTAATTGTGAATACACTGGCTTATGTCTTAAATGGTTGGCCTGCATAATGTTCACATGCAGTTAAAGGTTGCTTTGCATGTTGCATTTAAGCAAAGATATCATAAGAGCCAGATTCATGGAAAGATACCTTAGAAGAGCCTTGTTGCCCATGAACACATAAGAAGTAGAGGGTATTAAATTTCGTGTAAGTGCCAGCTTCAGTCAGGTGAAGTTGGTCCCTAATGACTGCAGGAAAGCTTAGCTTTATAAAATAGAGAATAACTTACCTCACATTCATTTGCTTTTATGGCTGTTGTAGCTATTTCAGTTATAACACTCACTCAGTAATGTGCTCTTAATAAGCAAAAGTGCTCTACTGCAACCCTGATAATGAGAGGACAAATAGATTTGAAACCTAGGGAGTTATTTGTGGTTAATTGTTAATCTCCTGTTAGAGAACAGAATCACTGGAGGCTGAAATGCCAAGTGTCTACTGAGGCTAAATACTAAAAAGTCATGATATACAAGTAAAAAATTCTGAAGTATTAGGATTTTGCTCCACGTGGAAGAGAGGGCAGCTGCTGCTTTTAGGTTATAAAGTTAGCATTGACACTGAAGTTCTGTTGTTAAAATATTGTTATTAGGACATAGGCTTTCCACATCACTGCATCTCCTGCTGAAATCACTAATGCACACTTTGCCCTTCAGCTATAACTTAAAATGCAGCAGTCCTGAAGGGTCTTGTAACAAGTTGATCATGGTAAACAGATGTTAACTTTGCCTATTAAAAATAACACAGACCTAGTCAGTGCAGAAGTTTACTGGGATAACTTAAAAATATGGTCAGGTTGCTCTATTAGAAGGTCAAACAGTTTAACCATATTGTAACAGATGCATTGTAATTGGGAGTCTTAACAGTGCTGTGGTGGTGACTGGGTGCAAGTGCTTTCGAATACATTTAAAACTAGAACATCTTGCTTCTCTGCCTTTCCTGATCTAGACTGGTGATAAGGTCAGCCAATTTCTTTTTTACCCTGTCTTTAATATCACAGCATTATAAAAGGCTTCTATATTTAAATAATCTCAAAATTTGTTTGTGTTTACTTTAGTAAGCCAGTTTTTTGGTTTAATGATGTCATGAATCAGACCTTGTAGCCAGTTTAGTTAGTGAGCATAGTTTTGAAAAGTAGCAAACATTCAGTAACCAAGTTTGAGACTTTGACCCCAACTTCAAAACCAGCAGGACTGCATTTAACTTGAAGGGAACTATCAGTATTTCTGGAGTTTGGGGAGGAAATGTCAAGTTATGCATCCAGACAGAATAGTGTGGGGGTTTTTTACAGCTTAACCCCCTTGCTGTTTGTAATTTAAAATCTAAATGATTGTGAAGTACATCTTGTACTAACTGATAAGTTGCTATGTTCTGTTGTAGGGAAAAACAAAGCAACCAAACGTGCTCACTAAGACACATTTGGTGTGTCTGCCTTTGTCACACCAAGATTACCCACTTGCCTGTCACTGACAGTCTGTTAGGTTGAAAGAAAAGAGAAAATATTAGTACAATTCTAATAGGAGAATGAAGCCTGTGTTCATGTCATACCGTTCTAAAGTGTGTATACAGTACAACTCATGATGTCTTTCAGATCAGAAGAATAACAGTGTAAGCATAGCTGTGTTTATATTGTGCTGTGTACATATAATCATGAGCAGAAAAGAGAAGCATGGCAAGAGCAGTATTTGCCTGTACTGGTGAAGTTGTATCTGGTGTACTGGTGCCTGTAAAAGTGTAAATTTACCACTTTAAAATAGGAGTACTGCTTGGTTGAAGCTAAAATAATCTGAAAATCGGTGTTTATTATAAGATAGAGATTTGTTGCATAAACAAATAGAAAAACATCTACTGGAACATGCTAATGACCTATAGTATGCTTGGAGAAGTATGGTATTCTTCCAGAATCTGAAATGAGGCAGTCTGAAAAAGTCATGACAACTCATATGATTAAGTACCAAAATAATTATTAAAAAACCCCAATCAATATATTCATCTTGGAGCCATAATTTCTTTCAAAGCAACCTCAGAAGCTTTCCTTTTCTTATATTGCAAACTAGTTGGCATCATTACAGTAAGGTTTCTAGCACAAATGATGTTAGTGTCTGAGAAGTGTTGTTAACATGATAAATGAGCACTGCTAGTTTGTAATGCAGTATAGGTTTGGCATTGTCTTTTGCTTTATTTTGTGTCATTAGTCATAAAGAAAACATGATTTTGAAAGTTGCGTTTTCAAAATCACCAAGTGTCTTGCTGCAGAAATAGAATTTCATGGATGTTTTACTGGGAATTTTTTTTAAGTAGCTTCTTCTCTGACTGCAACTTTATGCTGACTTCTTGTGTTCTTGCTTTATTTAGCCGTGAAGACTTCCAGCGGATTCCAGAGCTTGCCATCAATCCACTTGGAGACAGAATTATCAATGCCTTCTTTCCAGAAGGGTGAGTTTCAACAAATTGAATTTGTGAGCAGGCACAAAATTTGTAGTTCATCAGAAGTTTTCATAGGAGTGAAATGCTGATAATTTTAAAGCACAGAATCTGAATTTACCAATAACTGAGCACTTCATACTTGCCATGCTGTGTGTGTGGGTACATTGTTTCCTCAGCATATTTTAATTCTCTAATAAGAAATACTTTACGACTTCACAAGACTTTTTTGTGCTTTATTTATTAACAAACTCAGGTTTCTGTCACAGTTTTCCACTCTTCTTCCTAAACTACTGAACACTTTTGAAGAAATTCTAGGCTGTGTATGGACTTTGGTTCTTAAAGCAAACTTCTATCAACACTATTCTGTGTTAAGGGCATCACAATTAACTAATTTGGTCTTATTGTATCTGATATAGTAAGTGTACCATTGTTATTAGATTGTCTTTTTTGGTTGGTTGATGTTAGGTTTTTATTACATTTAAGACATAGATTATGACACTTCTAACACAAATCCAAGGAGACGATCAAATTTTCAATATTGTCTCTCTTCATTATACCTCTCTGGATTGTTCTATGGAATCTGCTTCTCCTCTTGAACACAGTTGTCATTACTGATGGATGGAGATCAGATTGTCTAATCAAGTCATAATATCAGCTAAAACCAGGCAGGGCTTACTGAATAGAAAGCAGGCATCCTGGGAAGTACTTACATGGCTGGTTCCCACAGAAACTAGAAAAGAGAACTCTTTGTCAGAGAGCAGTGAGCAATGACAGCCCCACAGGCAGGAGCCAAGGGTGACAGCAAAGCTGGAAGGGGTGATGTACTTGCTGAAGAAGGGCACGCACCTGAACACAAAAGGCAGAGCAGGTCCAGTGACTGTTGTCAGGTCAACCAACAGTCCAGTGCTTGACAGCGGTGAAACTAGTGTCAAGTCAATCCAGGGAATCAGGGTCCAGATCAGCAAGACACATTGCGACATTAGGGCATAGCAGCAGCATAGCTCAGGCAGGGGCAAAGGGTGAGCGCTTCAGCTTAAACAGACTTTGCAGGTAAGGGAAGGGGAGCCCTCACAGCTTCTTCTCCTTACACATCATACTTCATAACAGCATGATCCCAGCTTGCAACAGCATAGGCAGCCAAACCCTGGGGAGGTGGGAATGGAAGAGTTCACATGGTCGTGATGCTTCAGATATTAATAGTCTTCTTTACTGAAATGAAGAGCCTGTATAAAGTATGCTAAAAACTGACCTGCTGAAATGCTTATGCAGAGAGGACCAGGTGAATTTCCGTGGATTCATGAGGACACTAGCCCACTTCCGACCCATAGAAGATAATGAAAAGAGCAAAGACCAGAATGGACCAGAACCACTGAACAGCAGAAGTAACAAGCTCCACTGTAAGAAATGTGAACCTTCCTTGATAGAATCAATTATTTTTCCTTTTTCTTTTTGGTTTGTTCCCCGCCCCCCCCCAAAGGAAGGGAGGAAAGGGGTGTGGGATCTTCTGCACAGTTATTTCCTGTGGAATAATATCTTCTAATGCCTGATTTTTAAAAAAATTTACTTGGAAGCTTATCTGTTCAGAATGTCAACAACTGAGCCATTGTTATATTAGAATTTGGTGGAATTGGTTGACTCTTGAGTAATACATACACTTTGCAAAATGTCTCATAACAGAAGTGTTTCAAAATTATTCAAAATTATTTCATATTTAGAAGCCACAACCCATACATGAATGAACTTTTCTGCTTATTTCTCCAGTTCTTCCATATAATATAGTGGTTTTTCCCCACCTTCAGCAGAGTACTTTCTTAAGTATTTGGATGTCTGCCTACAGTATATGAGCAGAATGCTCTTTCTTGCTAATCAAAGTTGGCAACGGTCCTCAGAGCACTTAAAATTTCTGTCATATCTCATCCAGAATATAGTCAAAGAGAATGAATGGTAATGTAAAAATGGTTGGCTCTGAAATGAAAGGATTGTATGTATCTTAATGATAGTTATTCTTCCCTGACTTGGGGTATTGAGGAAATATACTGCAAGTAGAGTGCTTCTGAACATAAAATTTTTCTATTATTGGCAATAATGCTATTCCTGTATGTGGTAACAACACTTTATGGAACTGAGCATGAGTTTTATGGTGACTTAAAATTCTAAGCTAATTCTCTTCGAACAGTTTACAAGTACTTAGTTTTGTTGTTTTTCTTTTAGATAAATCTATTGTTATGAAGAAAAATAATGGCACTTGAATTCAACTGCTCTTTCTTTCTTCCCTGTAGTTGCTTTTCGATTATATGATCTAGATAAAGATGACAAGATTTCCAGGGATGAGCTTCTCCAGGTAAATAGCACAAGGCTGCTTTGAATGACTCAATCATGACGTTCTCTGTGACTTCATACCCACTTAGAAGAGGGGAGTTGAAACAGTTTTCTCAAAAGAACTGCTAGAGTAATGTGGTGGCTTTACTTATCTCTGCCTTAAAGCTTTAGATATGGTTTGGGACTTTATTCTTATTTGGTAGGCTAGGCAGATCCTGTTGGAAGTGACACCTAAATATTCAGCAAATACACTAAGCCGCTTAAGAACTGCCTTCTATAACTTTCAAAGGTGCTTCTAAAAGGATTTCAAAAGGACAGTCACTGAAGTGGATTAGGTTGTTTGCCTGATCCTCTGTGCATCCTCTCAATAGAATAAAACTTCTTGAAATTGCAGCAAAGGTAATTAAAGTTCATCAGTGCTGCATATGTATGAAACTAGGCTTGTGCTAGGAGTAATTACATGCTACTAATCCTGGGAAGTACACATGGCAATTTGTGGTTCCTGATGTAAGAAAAAGGTTTGCTTTTGACTGGAACTGCCCCTCTTCTGTCTGCTCAGAAAATGCTTTACTGACTGTGGAGGGTAATGGCAGTTTTCACCTGCCCATGTATTTCCAAGATTCCTGTAGGCAACTATCTCAAACAGCAGATATTCAATCAAATGCCGGTATGTTTTCTGGGGAAAAAAGGAGAAGCATTGGACAAAATTACTCATTCCTAGTTTGAAAGGTTTTCTCTTGCTTCTGCCTCTTCCTGCTGCCTAGTGAAAAAGCAGGATTCTTTGTCAATGGTGGCTGTGAAAGATACCTGTATTTCCTGAAAGACTTAATGTACAAAGGACAACAGGAGTCTGTCTAGAAATTACTTCAGTTAAAATCTTGTGTGGTGTTATTTTGGCAGTACATACAAGAAGAAAGCAGTAAGAATACTTCTGTTCCTATGTCAGTGATGGTTATTTTGTATGCTGCAGGTATTACGGATGATGGTTGGTGTAAATATTTCTGATGAACAGCTGGGCAGCATTGCTGACAGGACAATCCAGGAAGCTGATCAAGATGGAGATAGTGCCATCTCCTTTGCAGAATTTGTAAAGGTTTGTAAACTATGTTTTTAATGACTAAATGAAACTGCTCAGTAATGAGCAAGTCATTCAGACAAAGGCAAATGGGAACAGAGAGGAAGTCATTGAAATAGTTGTGCCTGCATTAGGGCAAAGCCTTCTGCTAGCTTTTTCTTCCCTTTATTAGTCATGTTTTGTTTTTTTTTTCACTGTCAGGATGCTGATAATGAGTCCACATGTTTCTTCATACGCTTACGTAAAGCTACAGCCCTGAATATACTGACGAATTTTCACTTTGTTTTGCAACTGCTTCTTTCTACACTAGTACCCTGACTAGCACAGTTAGAACAGATTAATTCTTCTGCTGTAATAGCACTGATCAGTTTTCACTTGAAGATTTCATCTGTTAGCAACACAACTAATACTGGTATTCAAGTTCCTATCTCTGGTACTTCGAATTACACGTTTTGATGGTCAGAAATAGGTAATAGTAGGGAACCATTAGATAGTCAGTGGAGAAAGTTGTCCTGTAGAACAATTTCAGCTACCTAATGGGATGCTATTGACAAGAGGAACTAGACTTATCTTGGCGATGACAAAAAGGCAACAGAAACAAGTTGCAACATGGGAAATTGTGGTTTGCTTTAAGGAAAACTTTTTACTACGAGGATGGTCATAGCTTCTGAAAGACGTAGAAATTCCTTCCTTGGAGATATTTAAAGCTTAACCAGGACAAGGCCCTGAGCAACCTGATTTAGCAGGTCCTGCTTTAAGTAGGCATTGAGGGGTTGGTCTAAAAGACATCCAGAGATCTCTTCAAACATAAACTACTCTCATCTTGGAACACTGAAGTCTACTGCCTGAAACAGCCTGGAGCAGAGTAATGTCTTCATGCCTCAGTGTTAATAGCAATTTAGTGAATGAACTTGCCACCCCAGTTTTACAATGATCCACATTAGTGGTGCTCTGGTCTTGATTTTTGCTCCTCAGTGATTGCTCATGTCCGTTTCTTTACTCTGTTCTCCTTTGTGTTTCCCGGCAGGGCATTACTCCACAATCTAGTTTTGGAAATGCAGGCCTTTCTGTGCTCTTTGCAGACTGAAACCACATTAGTTACATTTTGATTGACAGCCTTCTTATGGCTTTGATGGCTGAAGTTCCTTCCCTTGGAAGGACCTTAGCCCACAATGAGAAACAGCAGTATCTATCTAGATGAAGGACTGGCATGCTGAATTGAAGACATCCCATGTTCTGCCCATTTCCTCAATACTACAATAAGAAACCTTGTAGGAGAAATGTACAGTAACTTAAGTAGCTGTTTTTTAATTTTATTGCAGGTTTTGGAGAAGGTGGATGTAGAGCAGAAAATGAGCATTCGATTTCTTCACTGATGGATGGAGAGCCTATTCCTTTCTACTCCAACTATGTAATGAATAGAACTTCATTTTCTCCTTAGCACCATACCCCAGAGCATTGCTAGTGGTGCATATACATCTCCAACCCCTGCCTGATTTGTTCTACCAATGTGAACATTCCCTGTGCAACAGGAACAAAGGGAAATGGCTGCCATGCAACTTGGAAAAGAAGCTTTTTTAAAATGTTGTCCAACCTGGGTTTTTTGCCCTTTCTCTTGTCTCCTTCTGCACTACTGTTTCAGTAAAAATGTCTCTCCTTATACACTACTGTTTAATCTACAAACTGATTCTTCTGAGCTCTGAATCTGAGAACGGAAAAACGGGAACATGCCACAGAAGTGCCCTCTGAAACATTTCAGAGACAAGCATCTACTCAAATACTAGGTGCATTGATAATGATTCACTTTTGCCACATTACAGCTGCCTTTTCTAATTTTTTTTTTGCCCCTTTCGTATTTGGCTCTTTACATGCACATTTGTTTCTTCAGTGCTTCTAAATCTACCTTTTACTTGAGAACTTCTCAATTTCTATGGCTTCATTGTACAACTAGCACAAATGCATGATGATAGCTTAGAGTACTTTAAAGTACCGTGAATACATTTTGTTCTTTGTGGAATGAATTCACAGGGACAATAGTAGAATCTATGGTGGGGACAGGCTGTGGTGTTCTCAAAAGGAATAGGAATTCTGCACTAAGTCACTTGAACTGTTCGAGTAGCAGAGGCAGAAACTTGTTTCTTCCCTTTGCATAGCTTGCAGGCTTGACAGACAGTGGACCATGAAGTGCCCTCTCCAGATTGTTTTCATCTAGGATCCCTCCCCTCATCAGGGTTGTTTTGCTTCTGAAAGTGTAAGTTTGTTTACCAGTATACAAAATGCAAGAAAACCAGTCATGCCAAAATCTGGATTTGTAGTTCTGTAACTGCCCCCTGGTAATAGTGTCATGAAACATGAAATCATGAAACTGATTTCATGGGTTTTTTTCCCCCAATTACAGTGGCCTGCATAATGAGTAATTACTTCTATTTTCTAGTATGAAAGTCCTGGTCTGTTATATTTGTGTTGAGGATGGTAGCTGTATTTAAGAAAGCTCTGGCATAAGAATACAATTTGGGAAAGTTCATATTATCCCAGATATTTCAGAATGTATTTCTATACAAGTCTCTTTGCAAGCGTAAGATGATTAATACTATTAATGTAATGCTGATAAAATCAAGAGATTGGAACCCTTGAAGGTTCAATAGTAACAATTTTCTGTGGCTAGACCGACAAATGGTGTCGTGTAGTTCAGCTGGAGCATTCCACAATCTGGGAAATCCTTCCAATAAAACCAAAAAGCCCTGGGAGCTTCTTTATTGAAGAATCGGTGTTATAACTGCTTCTCTGTCATGTGTTAACGTTTCTATAAATACTTACCAGTCTCAAAACTACTCTCAAATGTGCATTTCCTTTTTTCTCAGTTCCTTTAATCATCACTTTTGTTGAAGGATAATATGCAAGTCTCTGAAGGATTTTTGATTTGTTTTAAATTAAGGAATTCAAAAGTAAAATGTTGCAACTTTACAGTCTTGCAGAATGCAGCACCGTTCCAGAAAGAAATGTAAATTAAAAACCTCTACTCTATATGAGAAAGAAACATTATACTTTTATAACCACCTCATGTAAAATAGGAATGTAACAGTGCTAATGGATTGAAAAGTAAAAAGTGCTTGTAGGCTTTGTGATTTGCTTAGAACTAGGTGTTGCTGTCTTTTGACACTATAGTTGTAACCTACAGTTGTGCCTTACTGTCCCAGTGAGACTGGATATTGTATTTATCAATCCATAAATAAACCTTCCACTGTATAAACAAAACTCACTACCCACAACTCCGAGCTCTTCCTGTATGGCAACCAACTATCCTTTAATTACTGGAAAAGTTAAATACCAGTAAGAATGGTGCTAGCAGGCCTTACAGATCAGTTTCTTGTAACTGAGCTTGTTTTCAGAGTATTGATAATGCTTTATTCTGCTGGCAGAAACCAGTGCAAAACAGGAACTCCAGAAGAGGACACGCAGGGCTGGTTCGTAGCATCTGTTCTTATAAGCTCTCACCTCAGGTGTCAGATACTTTTGCTAATATGCTTGAAGGTGAACACAAATGGTCTAACAGGTGCACTGCAAAAAAAACCCCAAAACACAGTCAATCAAAGAACAACCGACCTTCCTGCAATAACCACAAAGACCCCCAACTATCAGAATCTAACTTTGCCATTAGCAGAATAAATCACATGTAAGCAACTGTCTTACTCAACATTCTGAAAACTATTTACGTAACATCTAGTTTAAAAGGTGGTAGACAGTAAGAGGAGTTTGAGAGACCTGACATCTTAAATTTGTTAAATTTAAAATGATTCAAAATTAAGCTGTACAGATACAAGCAGATTTCCACAAAAGTAGTATTTTTAGGATACCTGGTTGCTTATATAGAAGTATTTTAAGTTCTGTTGAGAACAGAGGTCATCTTGAAGGTGAAAAGTGTTGGCTGCTCAGACGCAGAGCTACTTCCTATTTCATCTTTGTCTTTTGAAAAAGTAGTGTAAGGGATAGGATTTTAAATACAGATGAACCATTCTCCAGTCTGCTGAGAGAAAGTCTATTTTCAAATCTGCAGCCATGACTTTATGTGGAGACTGTCTAGAGGCTTGACTGCAGAAATACGTGGTTGCGACTGGTTACCAGAGTATTGTGAAGACTATAGAAAGCAGAAGTAGGTTTGATATCTAATCAGTACTGAAACCCGTAGGCCGCTTAGCATGGCAACAACTCTGGGCAAAAGAAAAGAATCCAAATACAGGATTTGACTCATGAAGAGCAGGACTAAAAATTATGTTAGTTTCTGTAACTTTACAATGGAACATAAAAGTCTGCTTTTGGTTCTTCGAAACTACAGCTTTGGTTGTAAAGAGAATGTGGGTATAATATTAAGGTTGGTAGAAGTGTTTCATTTCAGTCTGCTCTAAAACGTGACGCTGTAGAAAAGCGTGTTAAATGTTTAACACACGTGTTAAGATTTCGAGTTAAATGGCTTGTAGTAATCTGTGATGAATCACGGTGAGACGGGGGTGTTTCTCGAGAGTTTTCTGAATGGGTACGTACTCCTCTTCACACTCTTCAATACATCCACCCGCCAGCTTGAAGTGCAAAATTACCGCTGCTAAAAGAAATTTAAATAATTATTTTCGCGGATGACACAAACCCGGCAGAATGACTGAAGGCAGAAAGACTGAAGGCTGCCTTTCGGGGCAACCGCGATGCCCAGTGAGCGTAGCAGGTGCTGCAGGGCCGCCGGACCGGGAGCCCACGGCCCCGCACCCCTTCCGTCCGCTGGCCGCCCTTCCGGAGCGGCCCCTTTAAATCCCCGTGGAGGTCACCGGAGGACTCGCCCCGGGCCAGTCCCGCTCGCGCCGCTCGAGCCAATCCCTTCCCTGTGCCCTCCCGGGGCCAATCAGAGAGGGCCGCCTCGGAGGCGGGAGGCCGCCCCCGTGATGGACGGCGCGGCTGGCCAATCACCTCCAAAGCCGGGCGGCTGATGCATAGGCACGGCACCCAATAGGCTCGCGGCCGGGTGGGCGGGCCCGGGCGCAGTGAGCCCCTGCCGGGAGGCCGGGGGAAGGAGGGGAAGATGGCGGAGTGAGGGGCGGAGGAGGCGGAGGGGCCGGGCCGGCCTCGGCCCCGCGGCCTCGGCCGCGCTCAGGTGAGTGCGGCGGGAGCAGCGGCCGCGTCCAGCCCGGAGCCTGGTGCCGGATCCCTGACCGGGCTGGAACGGGGCGCCCGCGCACCCGCCTCCCTGTCCCGCCCCGTGATTGGGCTGGGCCCGGGCTCGGGCTCGTTCCCGCGGCGCCGGGCCGGAGCGGTGGGAGCGGCTGGCCGCCCTCGGCGCGGCGGCCCCGCGCGAGGAGCGGGGCGGTGTCCATGTGGGGATGGACCGGAGCCGGAGCCGGAACCGGGCCGGTCCGAGCCGCCTGCCGCCCTGCAAAGTCCGAGCAACTTCGGCGCTGGGGACGAGGGCGTCCTGCAGCTCCGGCGCCGGGCTGCAGCAGATGGCCGAGCGGGAGAGCCTGTTCCCTGCACAGCGATACCCCGCAGCCGGCTGGGGACTGCTGGGGCTGGCAGCGACGTTGGGAAGGGAAACCGAAATGTATCATCTGAAATGAGGCTTCGCATCTCTGGCTGCAAGCATAGCGCTGAGTAGAGCTACGCTGCTGTTACCGTTCTTATTCATGCGATCTGTGGGCTGGATGAATTCCGCTAAACTGAATGGTTATATCCTTTTATGATGTCTGTAGTGCTGACGCGGGAGTGCACAAAGGGGATGGCTTGCGAGTTGTTTGACAAAACCAGAAGGTACAAATAATCTACCCTGCAAAACAAGTTCTATGGAAAGTGGAGTGATTATAGTGGAATTTGGTTTAGTCTTATAAATTCATGTGATCGTTGATAATAAGGTAAAAAGAATTTAACAGACCATGAAACACGTGAAACTATTGCTAAACCCAGTATCTCTTTCCACGTTAGTACCATGCAGGCCAAGTATGCCCTGAATTCTTCAGAATTGTCCGTGGTATTTTTTACTAGAGAATGGTACTTAGTTTAAATTTGAAGAAAAAAAAAGGAGGTGGGAGATCAACACTTCTTAGTGAAAGCAAAAGATGAGTGTCACTAGCATGAGATTCCTTGTGTTCTATATTTGATAGCAGTTCTTAAAATCTCACATTCATCATAGAATTGTGGCATAGAATTTTCAATCTGCATGTCAAGTAAAAGAAAAAAGTTGAAGTGGTTAAATGAGAAGTATAGCTTTAGATTTTGTGGAGACATGGTGTGTTAGTACACATGACCTAATAATGAAGTAGCTGTTTGTAACTTGTGAAATAACTCAGAAGAAATATAAACATGTCTGTCGTAATTAGTTCTGAAAGCAGTAGGTACTTAGGAGAAAAATTTCCTAAGGAACATTTTACGGGTTTTCGTGTGCCCCATTACTCGTGTAGTAACAGTAATAGCAGCTTAGGAGCAACATAACATTAAGACACAGTATGCTGCTACTGATGAATCTTCCTACTTATACATGGCTGTGCATGAATTTTTAAAATGTGCCAGGGGATTTGTCTTTGGCATACTACATATAAAGATAATTCTGCTTTATATTATCATTAAAAGAATAATAAGCAATCAGCTTGCTTTTGTGTTAAGTTGTACACTGCTTTAGTAGTAAGAAATTAATTTGGATTAATATTTATTCTTTTTTGCTTTCAATGCACAAGAGCTGTGAGATGTTAAAAAAATAAAATCAGAATTTCCTGTTGCTCTGATATACGTCAAATTAATATGCATTGCTTTACAATCTTGCCCACAGTGCTGTGAGTGTGCAGTGTGAAAATTTGCATGAACAGGATATGTATCTCATGGTGTTCACCTCTTATTCAGGGGTGTCAAAAGTCGTGGGCCAGCCAAGGCTAAAAAATCCCAACCGAGTCTATGAAGAGTCTGGAGTATCACTTGAACACCTCCCACATTCATTCTTCAAAACTAGAAGATGAGCAGTGTTTGAAACCAGTCCTGACATGCCAGAGGTTATGTGAGTGCAAGATGCAAAGCCTGCACAGTCTTATGGGGTTTAAAAAAAACCCAGGATTTTTCTAAAATAGAATGTGGGAGAAGGGTTGTTTCTTTGCCTGAGCAGTATTCCTGGAGCACATTCCTACAGTGTGTGTATCACGGAATTGAAAGCTCATCTTTGAGCAGTTTCCCCTGTTTTCTCTGCTGCGGTAGGAAGTACTGTTACAATATTGTACCAACAATGAAGTACATATGCATTGGAAACCTGGTAAAAGACGAAAGGGGTTTTATATTAAAATACGGAGTGAAACAGAAAATTCAGGCAGAATGTGTGCGGTGCCTGAGATGTCTCTAGAGCAGCCAAGCACCATAGCAGCGTGCTATGGATCCAGCAAACCGTCTAGCAGTCTTTGTTGCCAAGGGACATCAGCTGACAGGTCCTTACTGTCTCCTGGCCTCTTCCTAGGCTGGCAGCCATTCTCGGCTTCAGATGTGCCTTTGTGTACCCTTTTGGAAGTGACATTGGCCTGTGTCCCTACATTGTCCTGACTCCATGGATTATCAGTGTTCTTTGTCTCCAGATCTGGGTGTCTTTGAAGTGGCAGGGGGATGTGACCTGCTAACCTGGATACTGCTAACATCAGCCCCTTGGAGCCCAGTTCCTGCTCAGTATTCCATTTGGTGCCTCCACACTCAGGCACTCCAGTTCTTTCTCCAGTCACACCAGTCTTAGACTTTCTTTTACAAGTTCTCCCCCTTGCCTTGTAGCTTGGATTTAGATACAGTTTCAAAATTGCTTAGGAAGTGAAAAGAGCATGAAGGCAGCTAATTTTTTTGCAGTACTGTAAGCTACTTTCTATTGTATTTTGTGTTTATAATTTAAGCATTTGTCATTGGCCACTTTCCAGGTTAAATTTGGCAGTTTTTAAGCCAAACGAAAAACCTTAGTGGACCTGTGATGTGTAGGGCTAATATTGCTTTCTGTATCTCCATAGGTCTCCACGATACTTCCAATTTTTTGTGTTTTGGTCTTTCTGTATAAACCTGTTTCTAGATCTTTCCTTCCTCACTTCCTCATACTTCTCAGGCTCTAGGCAAGAGGAATCATCTTCTGGATCCTTTTAATTCTGCTCATCTCCTGGAGCATTTGTGTCTGTGTAAGAGGCAAAGATGGTGTTTTGCAAAGCCGGATCTGATGGATATGAGTTTATGTTGTACCTTAGAACAGAACATGGGGATTGGAGTGAAAGTTGGTTGTATAGCTATACACTATTATTTTGGTATTGTCTCCAATTCCAGTGTGCTGATAATGTCAGAACACCAACTTTTTGGGTTGGTTTCTTTTTTTTGCCCTACTGATGGATTGGTAATATAGTATGTTAATGTATATGAGAAGACAAATATTGCAGTTTTGCTGGTAAATTTATTTGTGAGATAGTTCTTCATCTCTCTTTGGCTTTGGAATTCCTGAAGTTAGCGAACTTCTTGGATACAGGCACCTATCAGAATGTGAGATGTAAAGTTAATGGAGACTAATCTTTAGTTATGGTAGAGCAAAAAAAATGAATGGGCAATAGGTCAAGACTTAATGAAAATAATACTTTCTGAATTTTTAATGAAGAAGGAGTCATGTAGGCAGTGTTGAGCTTTCACAGTTATTTCCTGCTCCACATCGATTGATTGTATGTTCAGGAAGGTGCAAAACAAGAAGAACAGTATTTTTTTTCTTTGTAATGTCCACTAGCTTTTATCTGAAGAGTTGATAGTGTCACCATCAGTCTCAGTGCCTGCTAATTTTCAATAACCTTGATATATATCCAGTTGCGTTTGCAAGTTCTGTTGGACTGCTGTGAACTCTGCTCACATAATTCATGAAAGTCAGCTAGAGAGTGTATCAAGCAGAGTAGTTAAAAACTGGGGCATTCAAAGTCAGTGAACTTGTTAAAGTTAAAAAAAGTAGGTTAACGCTAACTGAATTTCAGTGTTGGATGAACCATTCCTTTGCTCGAGTTGCTTTAAATGTCACCAGCTGCTTTCTTTTTAATAAGACTTACTTTAGTTAATTCATAGTTTTATAATAAGTGAAAGAAGACCCAGCTTTTCAAAAATTGAATTGGTTTCTATTATGCGGTTTCTCTTATGACAAGGCAGTTTGGGAGAGCTCCTGGTAACTGCTCCTTTTCAAGTTAATTCTTTTGTGAGCATTTGCTGTTGGTTCCTCAATCTCTCAAACTCACATAGTGCTTGGCTGGTTCTTGAGGGAAAATTTGAGTAGGAAGGGTCAGAACTGACAACATGGGAACGGAGTAACTACCCTGAAATAGGGATTGTCTGATGACTGGGGATTTTCTGAAGATCCAGCTGTGTGGTGCTTGTAGAAGTGCTGTGTTGTGCTGGAGTGTGGAAGCTAATAATACTTTGCTGAGAATACTGGGAATTTTGAATCATTTCGGTTCTGTGTGATGAGATAGTTCTGCTTATAGCAATCTATTATTCTTACAGTTAGGTTGTCAGCTCGGCATCCTCGCTACAGTAGTTTGTTATTAATGTGAAAGAGTTTCTTGCCTTACTGGAGATGGAATATATGTCCATCTCAGTTCCCATGAAACTGTGTGCCTGCTCTTATTTAAAATTTGTGTGTCCTGGCTCTTCCACACTTGGGTCCAATTCTCTTGATTTAAACTAAGGAAGGGGGGATATCTGATAATTTAAAAAATAACATCAGCATGTTTTATGTAGGAAGTCTAAAAACGTTAACTAGTTCATGGAAAGTACAGCTAATCTTTTGTGTCTTGTGCAGATAATCATGTATGATCTGAGTAGCTTCCTAGATGCAAATTTAATTTCATTTATTCACCTCTTTCTCTCTAAGCTCACTGAAGAGGATGTGGAATGATCAGAAATAGCGGTGAGTACAATTGTAGGGCTATTTAGGTACTAAATATAAGGTACTAAACAAGTTTGTTGGCTGATTTAGTTCCCTGTTGCCTGACCAAAGAAATCTCTCATTGAAATTTTAATTTCTTGTTGCATGCTTTCAGAGAATGAATGTTGCCACAGTGTCAGCTTTCAGCTTAGGCTTCACATTAAAGAAACATTGATTTGAGTATTGTATATTCTAATAAGAATAAATACTTTGACAGTTAAAAAATCCCTGTCCTGTGGTGTCATTTGCTCTGCTAAGACAAAATATGTCATTGTATTAACTTGGAATAGTTCTCTTTAAAAGTATTATTTGTTAAATGATAGGATTGGAGGAATGATAAAATAACCAAATGTAAATTATCAAATAGAAAAAAAGTACACTCAAAATTTCTAAAGATTACAATAAACTTCTGTAGTTTTGATTTCTTTTTTCCCAGTGGATGAAATAAAGATATTCTGGTAGTTAAGGTGTGCAACAGAGCGCTATGTTCTGTCCTCAGTTCTGTCACAAACCTTTGGCATATTTTATTGCAGCTCTCCAGATCTGTTTTTCCACATCATCATAAGAATAAGACTTTCCCAACAGTCTGAGTGTGGATGGTCAACCCAACGATCAGCTGAAATATTTGAGTGACTCAAGAGAGATAGTGACATGTACTATATTTCCGTTTTCATGGTCTACTCACTGCTTCTAACATAGGAGCTGAAAATTGTCACTGGAAGACTGTTTCTGGACTTGATCAACCGAATGGTTAAGGTAATTAAAATAAGATAAATACAGACGGGGAAAAGAGAGGAAGAGGTTAGTTATTCTCATGTTCTTGTATATGAGAAAGATTTTTTTTTTCCTCCTCTTTTTTTGCTCTATTTCGCATCTCTAATTTTAGTGCAAGAGAATGGTAATAAACATGTCTGGCACTAATTATGCAGGAGTGCGCCCATGTTAGCTTCCAACGTAATGCAAAAATACCATTTTTTAACAGCTGCTGTGACTAGATAATACAAGGTGAGTATCAGTGATGGGAGGCCAGGAGATTCGTGAAAAGTTGAGTTACTGAGATTTGTCTATGCTGTGGATAAGTGGGGAGAAACGAGTAAAAGTAAGAACCTAATGTATGTGATCCTAAAACTGTCATAAGTGCTCTTTTCCTCTCCAGCACTGAGAGTTTCATAATTAGTTGGGTGATAGTTGATGACGTCTCTTTGAACTGTGACCTGCTAGAGCAGAGTACACTCTCTCTGCACTCTGCTGCTACCTCCTCGTTGTCGTGCTCTGTGGTGGAGACACGGTTGAAGCCCCACAGCTAATTAACAGTGGTGTATTTTTAGCTGCATTGCTTCTGAGAAAGTGTAGAGTTCAGCATTTCTGAAGTATTTCCTTAGCCATCTTATGGACATCTAAAGTTAGATATAAAATCTTACAGACCAAGGGATTATTGCAGTTTGTAAAGCCAGAGAATTTTATCAATTAGAGTCAAGCTTTTAAAGTAGTGAACTGGTGGATATTTTAATGTTGAATATATTTTATTCTGATTCCTAAACTACCTTCCCTGTTTTTTTTAATTTGGGATTCCAGATCCTCTCCTGACATTCAAGAAGATGGTCCTCTTACTTGCTCAAAGGCTATAAAATGTGGATGTTTCACTTCTAGCAAGCAAAATCCATCCTTCACTTCCATGGAGCTGAACGAACAAAGATCTGTCCACTTCCTGTTTGAATTGTCTTACCAGGCATTTGATTCACCAGATGACTTCCCTCACAGAAGTAGCCCACTGTTTTATCAAAACTCAGAAGCAGAGTCACAGAAATCAGCATTTGTTTTCCTGAAAAAATGTCTTCTGTGCCAGCTCTTCCTTCAGCTTTCTGCAGTCTGTTTTAAAATGAAAAATACTTTGTAATCAGATGCAAGTGGAAGCTGGTGTTTTTCACTGGTTTTTCCTTCTTAGTTTTAGGAAGGTTAAGTACTTCGCTGTGTCAAATTGGAGTTCCTAGCAGATAAAATGTCTGCATGCATTGCTGTGTCAGACTGACCTGATATATATGAAAAATTGCAGCAGGAAAACCAGAACATTTTCTGCTCTGACATGAGGAAGAAACTTACCAAACAACTAGGGGCATCTCATACAGGTATTTTCTAGTCCAGGTCCCAGGCTTGGCTTTGTAGATAGGTGTCAACTCACATAAAACAGCTAATGCACAAGAACAAAAACAGAATCACCTTGTCTATACTATGTATCCCAGTCTGTGATCAAAATGTATATTTGCATGTGTGAACCTCTGTAAGTTCAGGATATGAAGAGCTTTCACGTGAAGAAGAAATTACTCTGCATCATTTCATTTTTAGCAGAGAAAAAGGAAGCTTTAAAGGCCTCTGGGGTAACGGGATAATGACTAGGTTTGCGTTAAATCATTCCCTTCCTCAGGCTTTTTGTGAATCCTTAGCATCAAAAGGAACAAGACCATTCTACAGTAGATGGGATGGGCAGAACAGCTTCCTTTATTACAGAAATTAACTTCTTGTGGGATGGACGAGACCAGAGCTGTAAAGTTGCAGTTTATCCACCTGGCTTCCTCGACACAATTTCAGCTTTTCCTACTGCTGATGGAGTCTTGCTTTTTGATTCTTTCATGACTAAGAACTGAGAGGACCTGTATGTTTCCATCATCTAGGTAGAAATAGGCCCAAGAGAATGGAATATTAGCCACGTAAGAGGGGTGAGTTGAGAGCAGAAATACTTTGTACAGTCCTTTTTCTGGCTCTTCTTATTCCTTCCCTAACTAAGGCACAATCTGGTTGTTCTTATGTTTACACAAGATTCTTTGTCTACATAATTCGTGATTATATAGGATGTTTTCTGTCATTCTGAGATGGGAGCATATATTGTTTACGTGCTCCCTGCCATGGGATTATCTATAACAAGTAAGATTTTTGGCAAAAAACTACCAGAACTGGGATATGTATTATATTCCACCTCAAATCTGAAACTCTTCTTAGTGCACCTTATTCCAAGCTTGTGATTTAGAAAATGTGACTTGCTAGCTTAAAATATGGGAGATACTAAAATGGCTGGGGAGGTGTTCTGGATTTCTTGTTTTGTTCTGTTTTTCCTTTTAGAAAACTGCTGGAGAGAGCCAGACAGCCTGAAAATGGCTGAAAAAGCAAACAGAAATCCTTCTTAAATCTTAGTGATAGATTACCAGGGCAGCATTCTGATAACTTAAAATGGGGTGACATTTTATGGGACCAAGTTCCATAGCAGAGTGAGGACAAGCATTGATGCTGATCCTAGTCCTCCAAGTAATGTCTGTGTTTATACTTGTTTTGTAACAATAGGATTTAATGGCAGCTTTACCCCTTTTTTGTTTCCATGAAGCAAAGAGCAGACACGTAAGCCTAAGAGTGGTGGGCAGGACGCTGCGTATCAAAGTGATGCCAACTGTAATGAGCAGAGAGGTGCTCTAAAATTGTGTGTAACATTGTGGTGAGCTGTATGGTAAGAGCTAACACTGATCTCGATGAGGCAACTGCCTGCCTGGCCTGACTTAGGATTTCTTTGCTGAATATGATCTGAACTTTCTGGCATTGGAGGCAACTAGAAAAGCACACTTCCTTTTAGGGCCTCCTTACGTTCAAGCCAATAGGATTTAATGGAGATGTCTGTAGAAGCAGGATCCATCTCTAAGTGATGGAAAATACTGTCAATATCATAGGATTACAGTGGCTGGGAAGTATGTGGTATAAGAAATGTCTGATTTTAGATCTGGGAATTTTCTTCCTTCTGTCCATACTTAGCCCTCTGATGTTAGAGATAGCAGTTGTTTCTTGCATAGCTTAATGACAAAATACTTGGGGGACAGGAAGGTATTTTTGTCTTCTGTGGACATGTACAAAAATGGTGGATTTGTCTGAGTAGAGAGACGATAATCTAAGATCTTTAATTTCTTTTTCTGTAGGAATAATACTCAATATTTTTTAACCCCGCATTGTAACAAAAAAAGCAGAATTACTGATTTTTTTTCTTGACTCCTATTCATGACAATGTGGCAGCATTCGTTTTCAAGTTTAATTTTAGAACATCAGGATTTTATTAGGTTAAGGATCTGTGACTTTCACAGAAGTAATACTCCAAAAGTACATGCCCAGAAGACCCCCATTGCTGTACCTTCCTGGCCAGCACTTTTAAAGAGCTGCTGCGTTAGGAAATAGTGCTTCATCTGACTTACTTTTTCTTGCTCTGCTTTTTCTTTATGTTGGTTGGAAATCTTCCCATGTGAAAGATTACAAAAACAAGGGGCATGTGCAATAGATCATATATATATATATATACATATATATATTTTAATACTTGTGGACAAAATGATGTTACAAGTTGTTTGAAAACAACAAAATCACCAATGTCTTCCATTTTGAGATGTGTATAGTTCCATAAGCATTAGTGCTTTGTAGCAAACTGTAGTGCCATGTTAGGATCAGTGCATGAGCCTAGTAGTATTTTTACAATTTCAGAGTGACAAATTTATTAGTAAACAGTGATGATAATGTAATTAACACTAGAAAGGATACAATAGAAATGTCACAAACATGGTCTAAACATGCAGTATCCTCCCTTTGACAATGGCAATGCTATCCTTAGAAATGGAACTCATTCACTTAATGGGCTTCATAGAATCATAGTTGACTTTTTGATATTTGTCTGTCTGTCCAACTCCAGTAGTAAGCTAGAGTATGCAAGCATCCATAATTTTCATCTCTGTCAGTGCAATTATTTTCTTTTTAATCTTTTTTGCTGTTTTCTTCCATTTCCTATTTTATTGAACCATTTATTACCCATCCCATGATATACTCAGAAAAGTATGAATATGCTAAGGAGTTTGTGTGCATTCTGTACGCATCTCTGTTACCTTCAGATCATTTACAAAGTCTGTTAAGTAATTTTTTCTTTTTTCAGATCTGACTATATTATAGCTAGCAAAACATTATCCTCATTGTATGGTAAGTTAATAGTTGCAAACTGTGATGTGCTAATTACGCGTAGAAGACTTTTATCCTTTATTGCAGGAATGGGGAACCTTTTTTGGCTGAAGTCCTATTAAATCTTAAAATAACTTTGGTGGATCCTGCATTTACATACATCTTAATAAGAGAGAATATGATAAGGTCAAAGGCTGTTGAAAAACGATGTTGCAGACTGTATCTGGGCAGCAGGCTGTCTCTAGCCAATGGATCAGAGATTCCCCACCCCTGTATTGAGAATTCAATATCTTGTATTTTAGGTAAGTTCCAGTTTTGCTTTCCAGCTCTAAGCTCAATTTTAATGATTTCTGTCTCTCCCTCTGCTTTTTTCAGAAGGAAAGTTTAGACCGGGGAAGTGAAAATGATTTAGCACTCAATGGGCAGCTTGGACTGGTCAGATAGGAGACTGGTATGATTCTTGAGATGTGCATTGCTCTGTGGATGGCATCCTCTGATTTCCTAGGAATAAGTCTTTTATTTGGTGCCAGTGCTGCTCTTCACCCATTTCTCTCTTTCAGCTTAGAGAGGATACTGCATCTTTTTTTCCTGAGACCTGCCTGTAAATGGCCGTTAGGGGGAGGGAGGGAATGGGTAGCTTGGTTTTGTAATTTTGGTACAATATATCTTTAAAGTAATTAATCAAGAAGCATGTACTTCCGTGCAATGACAGTAATCCAGGCAGAGTTAATGTATGTAACAGGGAAAAAAAACCCCAACAAAACCAATCAAACAACCCTCTGCATCTAATAAATTTCTGAGAAAATTGTACAGGTGGGCCATTTACAGCAGAGCTCTGGGGGACCTGTGCTAAGAGTCAGGTTTGATTCTAAATGGACGTAGCTGTACCATTGAATAAAGTAGTTTAGTGCTTGGGAGAATCAATTGAAAAATACCTCTGAAACTGGAATGCAAAATAGCACAGTATGTAGGGGGAAGAATCCCTGATGCAAACAAAGCCATAAGATGATTTAATACGAAAATAGAACTTTAGTAGCAATAACTGTTTTGCATGTGATAGTAAATAACTTGCATTAGCAAGACTGTACAGTAGGGTAAGTGGGTAATAACCAAATAAGTTTGTGGCGTTCTGTGCTGCAGGGAGTTGTGTGAAGAGTCTTCCTGAGAAGAAGGGTGAATTCTTCTTATGTTCCTCTCATTGGAGGGAATTTGGCACTTGAATACTAAGTTAATGAACTTGATATATATATTAAAAAAAGAAAAATTAGCTTTGCCACATGTCTGAAGCACTGTAGAGTGCTGGGGGAAGGGCAGACAGTTCTTTTAGAATGGATAGCTGAAGTTTCCCTGTAATTTTTTTCTTTTTTTGTAGCCTAGCACTTGCTCTGTTTCTCTGAGAAACTAAACCTTTCCAAATACTGTACTGTGAAGAGAACCTGATTCTAAAGTTAGAAGCTTTTGTTGTGGGAAGTACTTTCTGTTTTGTTTATAAAGACCAATCTGAGATAGTCTTTAAATAAACAAAAATAAATTTTAAAAATTAGAGGCACTTGACACTCAAAACATTTGTACATGCCAAGCACAACTGTAGAATTCTAAAAATGTTGCAGCAGAAAATAATTTCAGCTTTGCTAAACACTGTTTCAGACCATACTTGATTTCAGTTGATGCCTGAAGTTTTGTAGAGGAAAGTTCTGTGAAGCTTCTGGTAACGCAAAGGGTTATTGATCTACACCTGTAGATTTGCACCCAACAAATTATTTGCTATCAAAGAGTTGCGTAAAAGAGCCACAGGAGTTCTAAACTGTTCCTAGTTGACTCTTTTCAATGTGGATACCTAGTCTATAGACACAGTATGGCCCAACAGGTGGTAATGTATTCTGAACAGAATTACTTGATCAGAGGTCTAGATCAATCTGGCTGCATTTCTTCTGGAAAGCTGAAGTAATTTAGACTGGGACTTACAGCTTAATGGAAGCTTCTTGTGTTTTTAAAGCTTGGAAGTGAAGTACTTTGGCTCTTCATGAATTGATAATGGAACTGTGAGGGCTGTGAGCATTTTTACAGTATAAAGTAACAGGATAAGCATGAGGATGTCTAAATTAAGTGTTGGCTAATATGTAATATGCATATGAAAAGCTAATTGATCTGAAAGGTTGTAATCAGCCTAAATTCCAACTACTGAATTTTTGATAAAATTGGAAGCTGGCCATAGGGGACCTTAATTTGATTGCTCTCTGATTACATTAGAGAAATTACGAATTTACCATGGTCTGTGGTCAGCAAGTACATTTACATAATAATGAAATTATAATGAAAACAAAGTCACGTTCATGCTTCAGAAGTATGAACTTTGTGGCTGAACAGAATTCTTCAAGGATACATCCACTCAGAAAATGGGGGGAGGAAATAAAGACTCTTGTAGCCAGGCAAGCTATCTACATATACTTCTCAGTTCAGGCTTTTTATAAAGATCTGAATTCTGTGGGCTACTAGACTAGAAATTACTGTTCACAGCAACAAAAGGAATCCCTTTGCCTTTCAGCTCTTGTACTATGGCATGACTTTTGCTTCAACCTCCTTGATTTAACAGCTTCTAAACCTAAGTGGAAGTGTTAGGTGCTACCACACTTGAGAGTGGGGTATCAAAGGTGTAATGACCGGTATGGACATGCCTCCTTTAGCAGTACTAAACCCACATGATACAAATACATGCTGTTTGTATATCCAGTAGTGCTGCTGCAGAAGGTCTAGCCAGTACCTGTGTTGGGAATTGTACCTTCTGAAACTGAAGGTAATTGTCAAATTTAGGAGAAAAAAGAAAGTCTTGAAAAGACTTCTTGATAGAGGGTGAGAAGAAATTGTGCTGAGGTTGAGGACACTGACACTTCACACAAGGATTACACTGTGAAGAGCTGGCAGTCTGGTTTTTTGGGCAGAAAAGGAAAAAATACTGAAGATGAACAATTTTTGATGCATAATGAATCTTAGAAATTACTGCTTCTTGCATCCTTAGGAAACTGGCTGGTCTTCCTCCAAAACTAATAATCCTGCTTGCTGGTCAGGTGCAGAGCTGCAGAATGACAGTTCAAGTTAGATTCCACTGGATTTCTTTCACAGAACGATCCAGCATTTTGCCCCGTAGCACTTCGGCTGCCACACAAAAGCCAACAGTTGAACCAGGGTGTCTTGTTCAACAGTGCAGAACACTAACCATGGATTCTGATGTCTGTTCTCTTTCAGTCTCTACAATTTCTCCTGCGTTTTAGAGAAAGTGTCAGTGTTCATGATGTCAGCAGAGTGTGTTTCTGTCTCTGAGCCTATGTACCAGGTTATAATATAGACAGATTCTCAAGACTTTACCCCATTTAAAGTTAAAGATAGAAGGTGACTTTCTGTTCAGTGTGTCCTATATAAATCCTGTCTGCTTCTCTCCACTTCCCCACCAAATGAGCATGTTTGCAGGTCAAATAAAAGGCACGTAGTTTGAAATGCCTTAGGCGTGAAGAACTGCATGGAGAAACTGAAGGAAAGCAGCACAGGCCCACAAACCAAATCTTAGAGCTAGTATTCTAATTATGCATGATTCAAAATGTCTAGTGTAATGTAGTTATTACCAGTAAATTGAGATATGCATTTATACATAATGAAGCAATAGGAAGTAATATACCAATAGCTTGAATTTCCTGCTTTGATTCTCAAATTTCGGGTTTTTTTTAGAGAATGTGCTGCCTCTGTAGAGAAGGGGGCAGAATGTATAGATAGGGACAGAAGCATGGCACCAAAACTGTAAATCAGGAACCAGGATCAGCAGAACTCGCCTTTATAACCTCTTGTCTGGTTCATATCACTGTCCTGAGCATGTAAAAAGCAGGGCATGAACTAAGCATGTTTAGAGGCGAGATGAGGTTTCTCACCTGCTGCAGCTGTAGCAAGGAAAAGGGTGCAGAGTTTCTTACATGGTGCAGGGGGAGTGACTGGTGGGAAAGAAAAAAAAACAAACCCACAAAAAACCACAAAAAAATCACCCCAAAACCCAAGCCAACAAACAAGTAACAGGAATCACAGACTCAAATTGAGTGTAGTATTTGCCAGATTGTAGGTAATAAGCTTGGGTGTGGTGAGAGAAATTATTTGGAGAAGACTGAAATTAATAAGCACAGTACATATTTTTCAGGTGTTGAATAGCTTTTTAATAGACAGTATTTTCAGGTAACTCTAGCCACATAGGCAGCTGTACTGAAGCATACTGGTACCAGCCAGCAATAATGGCATCCCCAGGAATGAACCTGAAAATACTGATAATCTTGTATATTTTTTAAGTTCTTTAAAGAGATTTTTAAAAACAGAAAATGAGATTTGATCACTGAAGGTCTTTATCTTCTGCAACAGAGGTTGCAATTGTCTTTTTTTCTTTATTTCACTTATTAAATAAAAGGGAATTTGGGTGCCATCTTTCTGTAAACTCTTAGTGCGTTCTCTGTAGTTCAAGTCTCTTAGTGGGTAATGCAGTCGATTTCAGCTGGCAGTTTGAAAATAAGAGAATGTGTGGCATAACCTACATCACTAATACTTTTCCAAGTTTAAACTTGTAATTAAACATGTAGAATACTAGCTTGTTATTGCAGAATTCCATACTTGTAGCTTAGCTTAATTTTGTAAGTGGGCTTAACTTGTGCAGAACACTTCTCCATGTACAGAGGCTCAGTCCTCTCTTAAGAAGTGTCTTGGAGGAAGAAAAGGTGTGTCAAGTTAACTCCTGTTCATACTTCATAGCCAGCCATTCATAAAGCACCCTGTTTTGGGTTTAGAATGGCAGTTGTGTTTTTACCCATTAATGCTCTTTTTAGATCTATAATTGCCAAATGAAGATAGGACTCTTACAAGAGAAGATAACTATTCTGTGGTACCACAAGTTAGACTGAATAAGTCTTTGAGCAAACTTCTTCAAGCAACAAGAAAATTTGTAAGACAGATGTAGCCCAGTGGTTAACCATGGTCATTGTTAATTCTTTAGAACACTATGCATGGTTTTAAAATCTGTTAATTTTTTTGTTGTTGTTGTAATGAGTAAGCCATTGTATCCTTTGTATTTCTGTTCAGTATAACCTGGGGAATAAGCTACTTCAGGATGTCAGTGAAGTTATTTTCCTTTTGAAAAATATAGCAGCAAAGGAGAAGTATTAAGTATAAATTCCTAAAAATTACCTTAGTACTTAATAGGCTAAAGAATACTTATACTGAACTTCTGATAGCATTCTTGCATGGATTAGTGGAGGAAATTATTGGTGCGACTACAAACTATGTACTCCGATTGCACACGTTTTACATGGTAACAGTGAAAGAATGTCTCCCTGCAAATTCTGATGTTTTTCCAAAAGGCAGCTTGCTTTTATATCTATGCATCTTTGAGGATTTCAAGATAAGATTTTATTCTTTTGACACTGTAAAGAGGAACTGTTTAAAAATGAACCTGGAAACTCTGCACCTGTATACAAATTTTTTTAGCAATAAAGCAGCACAGGCTGAGAATGCACTAAAACTGGATGTGTCATCTGTTCAGAAACAAATTAACCAACTTACTGTATACTTCTCTCCACTTCTGAGGTGTACTTGCTGTAGCTTTGTCAAAACTTAACAACGTGAGCTGAATTGATATATGCTGGATATCTGCTTTGAGGCCAGCAGTCCCAGCAGACTTCAGGCACAAGAGCTTCTGACTTGGACAGCAACTAAACAAAAATTGTTATTCCACTCATTCTAAGATGCATAACTTATCAGTTAAGAGCTTCAAGGGTTGTTTTAGAGCTTAGCAGAAACCCTGTTTCTTGTACTGCCTAAAAGTAACAAGGCCCCTCAGAAAAACGTTTATGAATGTATTGTTTCTGGTGTGGTGACTGCATTTCTGAAAAATTTCTTCTGTGGTTGGCGGAGGTCCTCACAGTTTCAAAGATTACAAAAATGCAGTTTAAAAATTTATCAGCTACTCTTCAGCACATACTCATTATTTATTTAAATTCATGCTACGTAATATAATTTGAGGAACCATTACTTTAATGCTTTATAACAAACCAGGACGCAAGCAAGATAAAGTGATGTTTTTCTTTCTGCAAAATTAATCAGAGGAAAAGAAGTAGGCCTAGGACTCACATAATACTGGCAATGACTTGCAGAATATGAATTTCTGAATTTCAGCTTTTATATAAGAAGTACCTTCTTCACAACTTTAAATATAATACAAAAATGTAACTGACAGCTTTCTTTTTCTTTTAGGGATCAACAGTAATGAAGCAAAACAATTTAGCAGTATTATTCATAGTATAGATGTAAAGTCTGTAGCAAGAAACAGTCTCAGAAACTGGAATGAAATGGCAAAAGCAAGTTGTCCCATTATCAATCACATTTCTTAGACTCATGCAACAACGCAATCACTGTCACTTAGGAAGTGCTACAAAGGTGGTATTTGAATTTGTGAGAGTCCCTCTCCTTGCAGAATGACTGTTGATATTCTATGGTTTTGCTTACCACAATGAACTGAGACCATACAGAACGCCTAAACAGAAAGCAGCACCGTGAACATTACTAGTAGCCTAAGTACCAGCTGCCCACCTAAAACCTCTGAGGTGCCTTACAGTGAGTTTTGTCCCCTCTGCTCCAAGCCCATTAAGAGTTATTTTACAAATAAGACAAAACACAGAACTGGCAGCAGCAGCAGCAATGAGGTATGCAACCTGCTGATCATATATATGGAAGTAGAAGGCAATTTGCATCACTGGAATTAAGCTGATCAAGTAAATAGAATCCTTTCTAGACTACTACAGACAACTACTAAACTTTCCATAAAGTTCATTATCCCTTCAGGGAAAAACATTAGCCCTTTAGGCAGCAAAAGGGAGAGAAAAAAGGCCCTTTATCTTCCAGCAAACAAGAATTAGGGATATTGTATCCCAGTAACAAAGGGTAAGTAGTGCTTTCTTTTCTGTAAAATTATTTTCTAAATGTTTGGAAATAAGCAGAACCAATTTTGAACAGAGAGAAATGCCAATGAGCCATGAGTAGGTATTTTTTATGAAACATCTTAACTGGCCAATTGAAAGCAACAGGCAAATCATAACTTCAGGAAAGCAGTGGTTCCACAGTTGTGCAGAAGACTGTTCCTTGGTTCATAGTTCAAGTCCCAGAAAAAAATGCTCAAATCTGTTCAAGGCAGTTGCTCACAGCCTTAGCTGGCAGAATTTGACTCAGTCCTGTCCGTAGGGCTGCACTTCAGCGGACTTGGCAGGCACGTGGGTTGGCCTTTAACTGAAATCCAAAACCTTGTGTTCCTGCCTGCGTGGAGCCATCCAGAGTCATGCAGTAAGAACACTGCAGCATCTGTGACACACTCGTGTGCTGCTTTTGCAGGCAACACGCAAGCAAGTCTAAAACCATCCAGGAATCCGTTTAGCAGTGGCTCACATATGAGATGCAGCTAATGAGCCACTTAACCAAAAACTAGCTGCCGTTAACACTGTATCTGTATTAGAAGGTAGGACAAGAACTTAAGGTCTCTAAGAATGTTCTGTTTGTAATAGTGGCTCTTGAATATCATCACCTTGGTAAGTATGTTTTATATAGCTCCAGAAACCTGACCTTTGTATTTCAAAGGCTGGTTTTCCCCCCGAAGTCATTAGAAAACCAAAGTCACAGTTACACAACCTCAGAGAGTGATGTGCTGCATGGGTAAGGTATTCAGTCTTCCAAGCATAACTTCAGTATATCAGATTTTCAGTTGTTCTCCTGAAGGGATGCACTTCATCATCAATTCTTTCCACACACAGATAAAGTGACAGATCAACACTCAAACCCAGTCTGGTGCATTATTTCATCATAATGACCAAACTCAGCAGCGATGCAAAAACAACTCCAGCAGTTCTTGAAAATGGGTATTAATTGGCATTAACTTTTGCAGATCCTGCGAGTAGGTCATCTGGATCTGGTGAAGAGTTTTGCCATTCTTTTACACAATTATTTTGTTCCAGTTTCTTCAGCTTCTTCAGTACTAATTCTACGCGACTATTCAACTCCACAAGCTTTTCTTTCACCTAGAAAAAAAGAGAAATTAGCGTATTAAAATCAGCAAAAAAAGTCCTAACACTGGATCTTCGAATGACTCTACTTTCAGTGGTTAAAAGGCAGCTCACTTTCAAAAATGGAAAATACAGAGGGCTTGATGTCCATACCGCATGTTTAGTACAGACAAAACCAGCACCCAGATCAGAGGGCTGCACTACAAACTGGAGATGGATGAATGTATGCCCTATCAGCCCTTCCAGGGACATAATGGAAATAACTAAGGAGATGGAGTTACTGCAGTTTTACTATGATGAATCTGACCTTTCCTACTTAAGTTTTCACACAGCCAGAGGCCTTCTTTGACAATATGTGGACAAACCGCTTCATCATTAGCTTAGGAATACATGTGGACATTATCTCTCAAAAAGCAAAGGCCAGATGTTTGAGCTTCTTGTAGTCAACAAGAAAACTTTGTACAGTCACATAATTTGTGTTTGCAATGAAGTGCTATCATATTTTTACTTCAATCATGGTTTTTTACTAAATCATGTCTCAACTTCAGAAGTTTTACCTAGATTTTTGCATCTTAGCCTCACTTGATCCATAAAAAGACTCTGATCTTAAGGAAACTGGAAGATGACTTGGAAGAGGACAAAATTTTAAAAATGTCAAAGGCCTATTAGAAGACAAACTAAAATCTAAACTCAACCCCAAAAAAAAGTAAGGAACAAATAAACACATAAATACTAGGTATGCTGGCTGTCTCCTACACACAATAACTTTATTTGAGCTAAGGGACAGGCAATTAACTAACATAACAACTGGTCAGGTTACAGATAAGAACATCCAATTTGAACACCAAAACAGGAGGGAGGTCCTAGAGTTGTCTCTGAAACTACAAATACTGCCATGCTGTTTTGAGCTAACAAAGACATAAAAATATAACTCTTAAAAAATCCCTTTCAAGTAAAAAAAATTTCTATTTTTTAAATTCTTCAACAATGACAACACAAGTAGTAAGTAATACTTAGGTCAAGTCTGTATAAATGATTCTTGGGTTTTTTTCTTTGCAAGGTATAGAGATAAAGAGATAAAAAACTTTTGCCAAAATTTAGCTAGAACTGGGTATGTTCTGCAGTTTAGGGGTCTTAGAAAATATTCCACGTCTTATGCACTGAGCCAGCTATTGTCATATAAGGCAGCATTTTCTCAATCTTAGGCACTTAAAAACCCGACATTTTTATCAATGCTTTTGAATTGATAAATTCAAAATTTCAGCATTTTAAAAGTATTTTCCATTAATGTGGAAATCTTACTTTCTGCATTTGTTCCTTTAAGGTCACAGCTGGAAAATTCACCTTAGAAGCTTCTATAATCATTTGTTTTTTTAAGAGGTAACTGGAAAACAAAAGGAGAAAGGGAAAAAAAACACAAGAAAAACAGTTAAAAAACCCATAGTTACATTATTTAGACAGATGATTTAAGATGATTTTAAAGCAGATACAAGGTTGTTGCCAAAAGTAATAATTATAAAAATATTCAAAAGACAACAATGGTTTTACTTTGAAATCACAATCCTCTCATCACCAGTTATAAGTAATTTACAGCTTCTATAATCAAGTCCTCAACCTATCATGGAAGCACTTTGATACCTTACATTAGCTAAATGAATCTGGAACTGAAGGAGATTTCAGTATTGCACACAACTAAATTTAAACTCTGACATTACACAAGGACACTCAAGAGGTGCAAGGCAAATCAAAGGGATTCACATCAACATAAACAATTTAGACATCAAGGATATTAAAATCCCATACCAGTGTGCTCAGACAAAAGTCAAAGCACCTTTGTTAGCTGTAGGCTGCTTATACAGTAACCTACAACTACCTGTGAGGTCACTGACCATAGGAATACGGTGCACTCACCAGATGATGCTGTCCTTGAAGAAACAGAACAAGCCTCGCAGATACGCCAGGTTACCGCCAGAAGAATAAAGAATGAAGCCCACGGCCAAGCCACATGACCGACAGGATAATAAATAATAAGTGCTAAAAGGAAAAAGGGAAAAGCATTCTTAAACAGAAGCTTTTGAAACCATAGATGCTGCATATTAGTCAAAGGGCATCAAATCTTCAGTTCTGTTGGGGCAAAATCCAAGACATAATAATGCCTCCTCAAAAAAAATTAAAAAACATATAAAAACAACATGACTATAAGAAATTGGGCATGTTGGGAAAGAAGTAATCTCTCTAATAAGTGAAGTTGCTATTAAAGGAGAAAATGCCCATCTTATTATCACAGAGGGGTTTAGACTATACTACTCAAACATGATTTAATTGATAAAACAATGCATGTGCTAGGTGAAAATTCTTTATAATAAAACAAATTATTGCCCCATGCAAAGAGAGGGGCAGGGAAAAAAATAAAAAAAAGATCAAGTCTTATATTGAAAAAGTTCCCAGTCCTTATGGTTTGTAAAACAGCCTTTAAATATCATTTAAACAAGCTACTGTAAGCCCCCAGATGACATTTTACATTCTTCCCATTAGACTGAGTTACCAAACCTTGGTAACTATAGGTTCAGGAATAGGGCAGCACAAGTTTTTAACTTTCAGTATTAAGAAAAACCAACCAACCAACAGCTTCATCCCACCCCCTCAAAACCAAACCAAACCCCACCAAACCAAACAAAATCCAGAGATGTTTTAAGTAACAGACCTTTTAGGTAAGGGAAGAAAGGGACCTACAAGTTAAGTGTCTTCTACTACATTACTCGAATGTTTCTCTCCACCTACAGATGTTAGAGCAGCAAAACTTTTGAATTCAGGTGAAAACGACATCCCTAGAAAAGGTTTCTCCATCCGAAGTGTGAAATAGGCACAGAAGTCACTTGGGAGTTTGCCAAGCCCCTCAGCACCCCCCGCGCACAAGCTGGAGGAGCTCCCGGCCTCGCCGGAGCCCGGCTTTGCCCGCACGATTTACCGCGGCAGCACTCACGGCAGCCCCGATGCCGAGAGCAGGAGCCACGGGAGCTACGCACCATCCCAGGAGGGCTCCCTCGAGACCGACCAACAGCGAATCCTCCCAGGTCACATCGCTGGTGACTTCTGAGGAGAGAGAGAGAGAGACGCGCTGCAGCCGAGAGCCTCCGGACCGACTGCCCGCCCCGAGGCCCACGCGAGGCAGCGGCGCGTCCTCGGCACCCGCCGGGCCGACGAGGCACTGACTGAAGCAGATGAAGACACTGAGCCCCGGCGGCTCCTGCCCGCACAGCTGCAGCGAGTCCCCCAGCACCGTCCAGCAGCCGCGGCAATGGAACACCCCGCAGTCCTCCGGCAGTGGACCCTGCCGCCGCGGCGGCGACGCCGGCACCGCGGCCGGCGGCAAGGAAGATGACGGCGGCGGCGGCGGCGGGGACGGCGGGGACGACGGTGGTGAGATCCCCGCGGTAGCGGCGGGGGCGGGCGCCCGCTCCACCACGATGGCCCCGACGGGCTGCGGGTCCTGGAACAGCTGTCGCAGCTGCCACCGCACCGCCATCTCCTCCCGCCGAGCGTTCGAGCGCGGCGCCCGCCCTCCGAGCCTCGCGATTGGAGCTCTGTTCGCGGCTCTGCGTTGCCATTGGTCAGCGGACGCGTCAATCCTCGCCGCCCGAGGCTATTGGGCAGCGGGCCGCCAGCGCGCGGCTTTCCCTGCCGGGAACGCCTCACCGCGCTTGAAAATCGGCACGCGCGGCGGGCTGCGCCGCCATTGGCGGCTCCCGCGCCCCGCCCCCCCGGGCTACGCCCCTTTCCCTGGCCTAGCCAATGGGCTGGCGCGGCGGGCCAGTTCGAACGGCGGGGGCGGTGCGAGCGGTGTCGGTTGGCGCGCGGCGGGCAGGGCCGGCCGGTCGGTCAGTGCTGCTGCTGTCGCTGTCATGGCGCTCGCTTCGCTGCAGCCCCTGGAGGCGCTGAAATACGCCGAGCTCCAGCGCATGGCCAAGGCCGCCGGGCTGAGGGCCAATCTTCGGGTGAGGCCGGGGCGGCTGAGAGGGAGCGCTGCCCGGGAAGCTCCGGGCTCTGGGGTGCCCCCGTGCCCGGCCGTGAGCCGATTTGGGCACCGCAGCAGCTGCCGGGTCTGGAGCGGCGCTGGCAGCGGTACCGCCCGCGCGGTGGGGCGGTAGCTTCGCGCTGGGGCGCTCCGGGGGCTGTGCTGCCGTCCGGGATGCGGGCAAGAAGTCGGGGAGGGGGAGTGCGGGGCTCCGGTTTTGCCCTGGGCATCGAGAAGGGGAGGCTGCCCCCTCCTCTCCGGGCCCTGGTGGCCTGGCTGTTTGCCCGCGCTGTTTGACCCCAGCGCGGGTAGTCGTGATTGTTTGTTCGGGGTTTTTTTGGTGGGGTTGTGGTGGGGTTTTTTTGTTTTTGTTTTTTTGTTTTTTTTTTTTTTTTTTTTTTTTACGACTCGGAGTGGGAGGAACAGTGACAACGGGGTACCTTAAGGGAGGAGAGGGCGCGTTTGGCAGTCGCGGTTAAGGGCGGCAGGTTTAAGGACGCCCCAGTGTCCTGCCCGGAGCTGCAGGTGCGTGTGGGACACGCCTGGCCTCTCCTGGCAGGCGCTGCCAGCAATGGCAGAAATCATAAAGCCTTGAAAGAAAGATCCACAGCTTGGGTGGACAAGGCAGCTCCCTGCCCTCACAGGAGTAAGAGTTGTTCTGGGAATGTTAGTTTCGGGGTATTTTGATTGATTTTATGCTGGCCTTTCCAATTAGGTGTTTAAGAGTCTTTCATAGCCTGAAGTATCAATGGCGTGTTTTCATTGTTATTTTATTATTATTACTGCTGAATGTTTGCGAGAGATGAAAAGAATGCTTTGTATGTAGCATGGGCAAGACAGAAGCAATTGCAGAAATCTGATACAATTTTAATTCAAGTTCAGCTGCACTGTGGGGCTTAAAACAGTCTGTCTCATTCCTTGAACAACTAACCTCCTGGAAAATAGATCAGGAGAAACCTAGTCAGGGAAATTTGCCTTTGTGCTTCTGCGGAGAATATGTTACGTACTTATCTGTGGCCTTGAGCACTTTCTCTAATTGACTGACTCGAATGACGTCCTAGGCACGCCTTATTCTGTTGGATTCAGGAAATGTGCTGCTTGTTTGTTGGATCAGTTTATAGGATGCTGGTTGGGCTTGTGCAGTTCTTCAGTGACTCAATGGACTGGTTCATGTGTCGTTCTGGTTTCCCTTCAGGCAGACAAATTGTTGGAATCATTGAAGCAACACTTTGAAGGGACAAAAGAAGAAAGTGAAAATATGGTAATATTTTGGTATTATTATTTATTATTATTACCATTTATAATGGTAATAGATATTAAATCAGCAGTTGCTTTTAAGAAATATAAACGTTAATTTATAACCAATAGAGCGGGGCGTGTACTGAAGCGTGTTTTTGACCATGATGGGAACTGTAATAGAAATACCTTTTTCTTCTTAGTGCCCTTAAAGTACCCATGTACTGATAGAAATAGATGTGCTAATGTTAGTTTTGAGGTGGCCTCTATGACTGAAAGCTGATTTCCTTTCAGCTGCCAAAATTAACAATGTGTTTTTCAGCATCAGTACAAAGCTATTCTCTGTGAACACTAGCATTTAATTTCCACTGAACAAATCTTAATTCTTGCTTGTTTGGCTCCAGACACTGTTCAGTAGCTAATACAAAAATATTTTATTCATTTTGCATGCCTAGATGAAGGGGACTAGATACTAATTGGAAAGCATTTCGCATCTACTACAGATTACTTACACTGTAATGAAAGCAATGCTTTTGTGCTACCTCCTTTCTTTGTCTCTTAATGTATTGTTTTCTTAATTTTTTTTTAAGTTTTCTGTAAGCTGAATTACTTTGTTGAGTGTGGCAATGTTTTTGAAGTTTTTGATAAAAAGTAATTTATCTGCTTTTTCTAAAATACATCTCCCTCTAAGTGCATCCCTTAAAAATCTTGTTTTAAGGTTTGAGGAACTGGTGTAAACCTTGTCAGCTTTTTAAAAATATTCACAAGCATGAAAGGAGCCCTGTTTTTATTGGTGAAGAGTATTCCACAAATGTGGGAGGGTCATGGCATCATGCAAGTTAGATTTCACACATAAAATATTAGGCCTTTATAATCTTATTAAAACGAAATGTGATAAAACAATCATAAGAATTGCATTTAAAGTCTCCGAACAATGAGCTTCGATGCTTAGGGGAATCTAGATAGTGCCAGTTGCTTGATTACTATGCTGCTGTATGACATGCTACTGTCTATTCTCTGTGTGAAATACTCTTTTCAATAATAAAATTGATACTGTCCTTGGAGTATTTAATTTATATTTCTGTCAGATATCTTCCATTTATAGTATTTTTCTGCTACAGGATCCTGTCAAGAGTGCATCTGCTTCCATAATATCAGATGAACTGAGCAATCAGGAGGAAATTATGTCTGATTCAGTGTGTTTTGTTACAAAAAGACGTGGTAAAGAAAAGAAAATAACCAGAAAAAAGAGGAACTCCTATGAGGAAACTAATACCAGTGAAGAAAACTCAGTGTTTTCTGATGAGAAAGAGGTGATTTGCATTGCATGCTTCTGTGTGCTGTTCTCCTTTCCTCTAAGCATAGTTTAAGCATACTTGATTTCTTTTCTATCACCACTTATAGATGGTATATGTTTATATACATGTATGTATACACACGTATAAAAATTCATATGCAAGCATTTTGGTACTGTTCTTTTGTGTTTTCTAGCACTGACTTTTGTCTATCTTAGCTGTGTGCTACCCCATAATAAACAGACATTACTTGCTAGTCATTGCTTCAAGAAAATAAATGCCTCTAAGAAATATACAATTCCAAACACTTTATCTGAAGACTGCTTTCACTAGTTCATTGTAGTATTCTGAATCTTAGGCTAGTGTCAGAATTTATCTAGAATAAGACTGTTCTCACTTTTTTGGTACAGGAAAAAATATCAGAAGTTGCATGATTGCCTAAACCTCATAATTAGTTTTATTGTGAGGGTTGCGTGACTCAGAGACAGAAAGTTTCAAGGTGAGATGGAGGTAGAATTTTTTTTCTTGAGTTACAAGGAGCAGGTAAACTAAGAACAGTCTGAAAGACTTTTACTGAGGTAGAGAAGGGAAATGAGAAGATGAGGGGTGTTAGTCTTTTAGTGTTAGAGATTTGTACAGTATACAAACATAAACAGTAAAAAGTAACATCCCCAGTAAATTTATTCTTACTTGCAAATAGCTTTTGTCAATAAAGGCAATTTTATACTAAAATGTTAGAACTGTGCAGATAAAAGCTTTCTAATATATCTAAGATTGTGAAGTAACAGGTTAAGTATTTCACAGGTTAATTCAGTTTGGACTTCAGAAAATCTCTTGCTCAATCTCCCAGTCAAAGCAGACTCAACTATGTGGTTAGACCACAGTGCTTAAGGCTTTATCCAACCTGATATTGAAACCCTTGAGGATGGAGGCTATGCACCTTTCTGGGCAATCTGTTCCACTGAGTCACTGTTCTCAGAACAACAGCCTTTCTTTATATCCAGTTGGAACAAACTGGTTAAGCAAAGTGTGTTTAAATTGCAGGTGCATTCTGAAATGAAAGAAAATGAAGTGCCTCAGGGTGAGCACAAAAAGGAACAGAAGGTATTACAAAACAAAAAGCAAATAACTGAAGAGAGAGCTATTGAGAATCCAGGGATGGGTACTGGACAGAAGAAACAAGCAGAGAAGACTTCTACTAAGAGCAGGGGAGAACAGCGTAAGTAGAAAATTGGAAAAAAGTAACTTTAATTTTTCCTACTTAAAATAACCAAAAGATACATTTTATTGTGTCCAAAGATTTTGGTGGCACATCTGTTGGCCAGTACCTTGTTTTGGGGATACCAGAGGAAAATCGGTCTGGCTTTAGTTTGTGTTACTTGTTTAACATACTGTAACACAAATACACAAATTCTGCAGTGTAGGAATTTTGCTGGCTTTGGCTTCGGAACTGTTGTTTTCAGTGGAGAAGTTCTCAGAGATACAAGTATATTTGAGTTTTACACTTCCAAAAGGATCAGTGCCTTTTGGAATACCCTTGAGGTGTTACTTGGCCTCTTTCAGAGGTGGCAAGAAAGGGAGGACGTGTTTCATCACGCTTCATTTATCTTTTTCTACAGGTGAACAGTTTTATCTTTTCCTTTCCAGGAGTAAAATTAACAGAAAAGAACACAGACAGAATCCTTTATAATTTGTTTGAACTGCCTAAGAATATCTGAATGTATTCCAGTGGATGACTTTTTCATCCGGTGGTGTTTTTAGTCCTTCAAACACGATGCCACTGAAAATATGAATTAATTTATCCCCCACTCCTTTGTGTATGCAGCTGATATGAAGAAATGAGTTTGTCTACCCAATCTGATAATTTCTTGATATTGTGGGTCTGTCAAGTAAGATACACACCTGCATTTGCTCTGTTAGGCTCAGTCTATGTAGTCTGTAAGTTGTATTATGGATATTCTTGTTCTGTAGAATTTACAAGGACAATCTTATGTGAGGCCACCAATAATTTTGAACTAACTTAAAAATCTGTGATTTTCTGTGAAGGTTGTTTTTAAAAACAAAAGTAATAGCGTATGTGGGGGATGCTTGGGTTGAGGCAGCAGTCATCCTGACAGCTGGTACAGTGCTCACCTCTTCCTATAGCTGCAGTAACAAGTGTCTGCATTTAATACTGACACGTTGATTTTTCAACAATTATTTTTAACCGCACACCGTTATTTGTTTCCAATAAGGATCTCTTTCAATATATTAAGGTCATCTAAGTTTACTTTTGAGGGGATGTTAATGACCAGAAAAGCAAATGTTTTCTTCTGTTATGCAAATGCTGAACTTGATGTAAAGTCTTTACCTGATTTCTTTCTTAAGAAAATTAATCATTAAAATGTGAACATGAGCTTATTACTATACCTGAGAGCAGAGACAACAAAAAAACCTTGGATTCTGTATGTAAATAAGGCAGTGGCAGAAAAGTTGGTCAAAAGGTATTTCTTCTTTGGTATCAACAATGAAAAAACACAAATCAAGGCCTGTGAATTTAAAGTTTGTTTTACTTACCATAAGCACAGTTCTCTTGTACACTTTCCCTGAAAAATATTTTATTATCGTAAGATACTAACCTAATATGACTTTAGGATTCATGCTGGGCTTGTGGTTTGTCAAGATATGTTATTACTGACGGACCAATTAAAACACTTTTGAGAGACTTAGAACATATGTATTCCAGCTGGTTTTATTTCTCAAAACCTAAGCCCACTTTGAAGAGACGATGTGTGTTTTGAAAGAAATATTGGAACAATATTTAAAACTACTGTGATTACTTTAAGTCGTCTTCCAGGAGTTCTAATGATTTTGTCTAATCTGACTGTACCAGGTGATGCTCGTCCTGCAGGAGGGAAGATCCCTTTACGTGTAGGCCGTGCATCTAGGTCTGCAAGAACAGGAATGACAGCTACCACCCCAAGTAAGATAACCTACCATCTTTAGAAAGACATGTGTTTTCTCTGTGTAAAGGGAGACCTGACTTAGTTTTTAAAACTCAAATTTCTATTCCTGCTCAAAGAAGAGAATATCCTGTCTTTAAAAAGCAAGCAAACAAAAAAATTCCCCAAAGGTTACATTTCAAGGTACATATTCCACCTTGTAAATTCACAGTAGTAAATTACTGGCATCTATGTTAAAAAACCAGTTTATTGAACATTTTGGTGACTTTTGGATAAAATACTTGCATTAATGATTTTCAAAGAACAGGAACACATACATGCTGTTACTCCTGCTTGTTTATTTTTCACTTTATAAATACCATGGTTGTGCTGTACTACTATACATTAGCTCATGTTCATCACTTCTTAAAATGCATTAAATCATCTCAAATGTAGAAGTATGTATTGTTTTCTTTAACTGCAGAATTTGGGCGTTGGGTTAGATGATCTTTCAAGGTCCCTTCCAACCCAAACCATGATTCTATAATCCTTCAGATTACCAGGTAACTGGCCATGTAGCTGGTGGAATAGATTCTTTTGGTCCTGTTTGGGCAGCTGTGTCTACAGCATTTATTAGAGGGATGCATTGTCTTCTTTGAGGCCATAACAATAGGTGTCACCAAATTCTCCTATTAAGTATTAAACTTCCTTAGGAGCATATCAGATCTGTGAACCTTCTTATTTTTGAAACTTCTTAGACTTTAAAAAGTTGCACGAGGCTCAGTTCAAAAAAATGGAATCTATTGCTGACTACGTTGAGAGGAAAAAAAAACTGAATGAAAATTGCAGCACAGTCAAGGTAAGAGATAACACAGGAAGATACCCATTGCTGGCATATTCATTTATTTCCAGGGCCTCTCTGTAAAAGTCCTATCAGGTGTCTTCAGATCAGTAAGTAGCTGGTCATGTGAACATGCAGTGGAATGTTATAACCAATGAAATTTAACTGAAGTCCTACCTAACCAGTTATATATAGTTATTTGTATATAACTTATATAACTATACCAGTTTTTACATGGTAACAGTGTATAGCTGTAGAAACCAACAACTAAATTGTTGGTTTTGAGGAAAAATAACTGTCAGCTTACTTTTATGAAAGATCTCCTGGAACTTTTGTTTACAACTGTTTGAATTGCTGCAAAATTTAACCAAAGGCATAGCTTATTTTTCAAAGAGCAGGAATTAAACATTAAGTCTCTCTTTTTGTGCCTGAACTATCATCCAGTGGCTGCATATTACTCTCCTTTAAAATACATGCAATATGTGTTGTTCTCAGTTCTTGTATTTCACCCTCACATGGATGAAAGCTGCTAACAGGGCCTCTCACAAAGTGCAGTAGAGCCTAAAAAAGTGACAGTAATGTATCAATGAATGTATGAATTAATATGTCAATGGCCATAGAATCATTCAGGTTGGTTACTCTAGCACTGCCAGGTCCACATCAAACAGTAACAATGAATGAAACCCCTGAACACAAGATTTACTTTTTTAATGACGTATTATATTAGCGTATACTTCAGACAAATTACTATTGGCAGGTGCTGACTAGAAAATCAAATCCCTTAAGAGCATCAGAAAAAGACACTCCACATTCTAAGGTATGTGTTGTCAGATCAGTTTAATAATAATAAAACTACTTATATTTAAAATATACTTTTAAAGAGGAAAAGAAAAGGGAAAAAACTGAAGAGGCCATATACTTCTGATTCACTGTGTATTTTCCTTTCCTCTTGGCTGCTTTTGTAGATAAATTTTCAGCAGAGTCTGGTAACTCAGCATTTGCTTCTCCCTAGAAACAAGCCAGTGGCAGAAGATTTTTATTCAGCCCAAATCCAGAAAGAGGCAGATTCTCCAACACCTGCACTCCTAGTAACTTTCGGCGCTCACCACGCAATTCTCTGAATGCTGCTAATCGGAGTATTTTATCCCAGAAATCTTCATTTAATCCTTCTGTACTTTCAACATCCAAAATGAACGTCAGGTAAAATGAACAAACCAAAGCTACCAGCAAGCAATTTGATATGCTACACGTGAAATAATCAACACCGACTGTGATTTTACTACATTATTTCTCTTCCAAACATGAACTATGCAAGACTAATTCTAATTACTAACTTCCAGCCTGGCTTTGTGGGTGGTTTAAGCCTTACTGTACTGTTACTATCTTCATTCTTCATTTTTGTGTCTGTTAGAGGAATCTCAAATCCTGGCTTTCATTTTGCTAAACCAATCAAGCAAATTATTTTTCTTCTCTTACTGTGTTAGGTTTTCTATTTTGCCAGGCAACTAAATAGTTTCTGTTTATCTGAATTAATTTATGTTTAAAAATTTTTAATCAGAACTCTATTCAGTATTCCAGGTGAGTCTTGCAATGGACCAGCATTTGGGGTTTTTAGGTACTTCCTTCCTTTTGTCCTGTACTTCCCCTCCCCTCTGTGACACAGCAGGGGAGCCAATCTGGTGATTGGCTACTATAAGCAGATTGTTTCTAGCAGATGGGAACCAAGCTGACACCAGAAAGTCATGAGGAATTGCTAAATGAATGAACTCGTACTCAATGCTATTATACGTCATCTCATTTCCTTTTAGAACATCATGTGCATGTCATCCTTCCTCCGCAGTAATCTAATTCTCTATTAGTGTTAATACTTCATGAACTTCTGTTATCACTGTTTTATCAGCTTATTAATAATTTTCCTGAAGTCTTGATCAGGAAACCTTTTAAAAGAAGGAATCGAAAGGACAGTCCTTACGGTGTCCTACTGATAAATGTCCTTTTGCTTGGATTTCTTTGTACTGAAAGCCCTTATTTCTACTATTTCTTTGTTGATTCCTATGTATTATACTAATTTTGACTTTAATCAGTTAACTAAACTTTCCACAGTGACTGAAGTTCTCATTAGACATTCTCCCTTTGCTAACAATACACGGTTGTTTGCAGGCCTTGGTTGTGTTACTTTCTCTGATGACCTTCACTTTTCAACTTTTGCATGCCAAGATCATGGCTGCTGGGGCTTTTTTCTGTCCCTGAATAAAGTGTGTGTGGGACCATTGTTCGTAAGTCAGATAATGCAACTTCTCATATTGCTATCTGATAATATATAAGTATGTGACTTTGGAATGCAGGTCTTCTGCTATTCAGAGGTCAAAACCAAGTTTACAAACTTAGTGGCTTTGGTTTTACTTTAAAAATGTCCCCTTTTTGATTTCAATAGATAACAAATGTAAAAAATACACTGTCTCTAGTGTCCTCTTGGATGAGCTTGGATGTCTCCACTGCAGCCCTAATTGATTCCTAGCAATATGTGAACCAAAACATTACTTTTAGAATTTGCTTCCCTTCCATTTGTCCGAAGTTGCACTGTGGTGGACCTTGCAAGCTGTACTTCATCATAAACTTGCTTGCTCACAAAAACATAGCTTTCTTCAACATTTACTCCCTACCTTTCTAGATCTTGCAAGCTCATAGCTTATTCTCAGTACCTTTTTTGATACGGGTGTTACTTCATGCAAGATTTTGAATTTTATGCATGTACATGTATATATGTAATCATAGGCATTCATAAAAAACATGCATCTATACATATCCATAGAGAATGCAAGTAACTTGTGTGTTTCAAAGTTTCCAGCTTTTTCCTCTTAGAGGTTTTTGAGGTCTAGCATGCTGTTAATCGTCTTTCAGTTTTTCTTATGAAATATGCAATGCTTTACTAAAGAATCCAGATCTAAAGTAAATCATATCTGTTGGTGAATAAATCTACTAGCTTATTGCATCGAAATATATTTGCTTTCCAAAATAACAAGAAAGTCAGTTCTTTGTAGTTTCTAATATTACTTACTGCCATTCTAATACTACTTACTGCCATTGATGCTGGCTCGAAGCTTAAACTTATACCAGCAAGGTATTTTAGTGCAGTTTTTGCATGAGCTGTGAACATCTTTCACACAATAGATCTTTCTACCTGTAATAAAAGCAGAATGCAGAACCTTCTGTATTCTGGCACATTGTGTACATTACTTGTAGGTGACTAAATTTGTCTTCATATTTGTAATAACTTTCAGGTTCTCAGAAGCCACAAAAGATAATGAGCACAAACGCTCTCTTACCAAGACTCCATCTAGAATGTCTCCGTACATGGAAGAGATCTGCACACCTGACACTCAAAAGAGCTGCAGACTAAGTCAGAAGAACAGTAAGGGAAATGCAAGAAATAATGATCTTACTGCATCAAAGGGTAAAGTGGATGGTGAATATTTGGCTCTTTCAGATCAAGACTTTTGTCTTACTGAATTATGTAAGTTTTTAACAATGAAATGTCATGTAGACCCAGGTTTTAATTTAATTCTCTAATTTAGGACTGGTTCCTCAGAAACTGCAGTAGTTTCTTTGTTTCCTTTGTTTTCCAGTGGTTTGATTAAAATGTTAAGGTGCCACAACTTAAACATATGGTACCTAGCTACCTACAGAAAAGGAGATAGAAAATCTTCTAGACCTTTAGGGACTACATAGCAAAAGATTCATACAGCAGATACAGGGACACCTCGTCTGCAGTGAGAGGAATTCCTGATACCTTCTTAGAAGTCTCATTCTCCTTGTGGGGTTTACATGTGCCAGGTTTCTAGCTGTGCTTTAGGACAACCTGTTATCAGCCTCAGCATCTTGATCAACTCAGGAACTAAAATTAAGAAAAATCAGAAGTCTTCTGAATACTAACGATCTCTGCAGCAGCACAGCTCTGCTATCCAGCCATTGACACCCTCAGCATCACAGGGACATTTGCACAGGTCAAGAACTCAGAGCTGCCTGGTTTGTTGTATAACAATACTGATTTTTTTAAGGGGCAAGCAAAGTTCCATGCTGATCTGAAGCTGGCCTGTTCCAAAAGAATGCTTGTTTAATGTGGAAAAAAAACTTGGTTCCAAATAAGCACGGAAAACCGCAATTTGATTTGAAGGACTAGAAAAACACATTAAGCTGTATGTGCTCTTCCACAGTATAATCATAGCTAAAGGGCCAGTACTCTACAACTCTTGCCCTCTCCAGACCTGGAAGCTCCCTATTTCAAGTGAGCTGTGTTTGTGCAATTCTTTCTTTAGAGGTAGCAGCAGGGGCATTTAATGGCTCTTTGGTCTTGATAATTGTAGGGTGGTCTTCACAGGCACTTTCCAACTTTCTGTGTACATCGATGCTCTTACTACTCTAATTATGGTATCTTGATGCCTGTTGTAGTTCTTACCCCCTTCAAGTTTGGAGCTCAATCTGCAGAACCCACAAGTGGAAAGAAGACGTTTGATCTCAAAGCAAGTCTCTCTCGGCCACTTCGGTACCAGCCACATAAAGGTACCGTGACCCTGCGCAGTCTGTGTTGGTCACACCCCTTACACTCAGCTGCTCCTACAGGGGTGCTTTGATACAAACAGTGACAGTGAAGTTTGCAGTCTCTTTTCCTGTCCCTTTTCCTTTCTCTCTGGGTTCCCACACAGTCTGATGTTAAATTTCTTCATAATACACGCTTTACGAGCCTCTCTACTGAAGATTAAGATTTTGTGACCAAAAATACAAGAATAAATATCCTTGTATTCCACTGAATAGATGTATGTACAGGAAATATGAAATATTCCTTACACAGTGAGGTGGGTTTTTTAATCTCATGTGAGAAGCTGAACTTTGCATGGTATTACTTCTAAATACAGTCACCTGTTACTGCTTATAGAAGAACTACTTGTAGGGAATTGGCTGGTGAAACTGATAATATAGCTTGAAGAGGCATTTCATCTTCAAGACAACCAGTAAGAAACAGGCTAGCTAGGACAAATTCATGATAAGAAGTTAAGCACACAATTACTTACTAAACTATTAAACTAATCTATCTTTTTGCCCCTGAATTGTAGGACGACTAAAACCGTGGGGAGAATTTAAAGAAAATACTGTTCTCAGTAAGTCTGGTGGTAGCAACATCTGTTCACATAAGAAAGATTACAAACAGCCACATCTCCAGACAAGGTTAGTACACCACTCATCTTTTACGAATAGTGTTACTTAAAATAGTATGATGATTCATTCTTCTTAGGATTTAAATGTAGTTTGGGAAAGAATACTTTTGTATTAAAGCCATTTTTCCTTCCAATGACTTAAATTTCAGGAAGGCCTACAAAAAAGGCTGCTCTGAATTTGTTAGACTTTTTTTCCATGAAAGGAAAAAAACTCTCCAGAGTGTGGAGATTTCCCTTCATCTTGGACAAAGCTGTCAATATTGACATGCTGTTACCTTGAGTATTAGGCCTGTATGTCTGAGCAGAAGTATTTGCCTGAATGTGTGGGTTCAGTCCATAATGGTGCTGTTACCTCTGCCTATGGCAAAGGCAGCACACTGATGTACTCGTGTTAAGCTGTGGTCAGCTTCAGTTTCTTTTGGTTGCTGGTGTCTCTAATATAACTTGACATGGTCTATTTTTTTTCCCCTTCAGGGAAGAAAGACGTGAGACACTTGAGCAAGACAGAAAAAAGAAAAAGGCTCACGCTCTTGGAAAACGTAGAGGCCTATCTGTGTGTTAGGACGAGTAAGAAGTATCTAAGACACCACTGTAAATACTGTTCCTGTCATGTAAAGGCTTGTGCTGTCTGTGTATGGTTCAGGTTGCTTTTAGCTAGTGGAAACCAGAGAGCAATTCATGAGACCTTGTAATGTGCCCTGAGCATATTGTTTCTGTGATCAACTTCTCCACTGAGATGAGAGTTCTAAACTTTCAGAGGCTTAGAACTCTCTTGTTGTATCATAATGTTTTCATTTAACTAATTTACTTGACTAAAAGATGTTAAAGAAGAAACTATTAGCGGAAAAGAGATGCTCAAGAAACCTTCTTGCAGCTTAGGATAGACTTGTGCATCAGAATGCACTTGTTGCAGGCTAGAATGCAGGCTTTAGATAGCAAGCTGCAAAATGTTCCACAGTGTTCAAAATGACAAGAGTTGGAAGTACCTGCTTGCCCTGTTCTCCAGATCAATCCTAAAATTCTCTAAGTTACAGCAATTATTCAGCATTTCTACTTGCATGTTTGTGAAATAGTAGGGAATTTCAAAGAGAATAAAAAATTTGCAAGCTCTCTGGCAAACTAACGCATAACATAACTGTAAACTACCTTTTTTTCAAAAAGTCGCAACTGAATTTACAAATTACCAACTGAATGCTTTGAACAGTTAAGGTTTTGTTCCTTTCTATGGTAAATAGCAGATGTAACAAAATTCTCTTGCTTTTTATCTCCAAGATGCTTAAAAGAGGTTATAATAGTGTTGATGCACATTCAATACCTTGGTTTTAAAAGCAGTTGTTATTTTTACATTTAAAAAAAACATAGAAAAGTTGTATGGATTTGTTAGGGATAGAGCTAGAAAGGTAATTTAGCAGTTGTAATCTCAGCTGTTGAGCAAGTAAATGTTTCACTGAATTTAATGTCCTATCAAATAGATGTTGCAATGTCAAGAAAAAGCAATTTTTTTATACACTTAATGGGGGAAATAAATATTTTGTATATGTCTTGTTTATCACTGGCTTTATCATTTAGTATACTACGTATAACTGCTTCTTTACTGTAGCACTCTTTTTGTTCACACTTTCATTTACTACTGTTTTCCTCACCAACTAACCTGCCTCCCACTCCATGAAAGATGTTTGCTCTGGTATCTTTAGAAACAATAACCTTCATCCTTTCTGCACTTAAGCTGTTGAATTCTGTGCAAAAGGAAAATGATAGCAGAAGATCCTGTTTCAGCTTGCTTCATTGTGGTCTCTTCCATAAAAAATACAGATACATTTAATATTTTTAAAGTGTACTTAAACACTGTGGAGGAGGTCAATGCTTTGATTACTTAAATTTTTGACAGCTGAAACATAACTATTCAGCACTTGCTTTGTAAAGTGTATCCTGAATTAATGAAAACTGGATTTCTCTGAAAAGGGGAGGTATTGAGGTTCTGTGCCACAAGTTGAGGCTGTGAATTCCTACAGCACAGCTGAGTTAGGCTAACTGCACACAGCAAAAGTGGGATCTGCTCTGCCCTGTAATGGTGCTAAGTAAACCAAGCTGTGCCCCCTCAGAACAGAGCTGAGGGTTTCCTCCCACCCCTCCTTTGGAGCATTACATCCTTCCAACAACCTTAGCTCTGTAACATTGTAGGATTATCCTCAACAGCTATAAAGGAAAAGTCAAGCCTGCTGCATAGCTCTCCTTTCCATCCTGGCAGTGGCAGCTTTTTCTTTTTTTAGCTGTCCAGAGGAGCCAAAGCTAAAGGTTGAAATACTTCTGCCTTTTCCACTTCTGGTGCTGCTCTTTGTAAATTTCAGTAGCTGAGTTACACTTAAGTACCAGTCCTCAGAGCATTAATAATTCTCATACCTTGTTCAGTTTAAAACTAGCAGATGCAAGTGTTTTACAACTGTCAACAAACGACATAACGTAGAAAATGAAAGTGCTGTAGAAGAAAAGAACAACACACTCATGAAATACTTTTATTTCAGTGAAGGTCAGGACAGAAGCCAAAACTTACCCAGGGAAGAGTTACTACTTTGTAAGAACATCACAACTCCTCTCAGGCTACACTGCAGTCCATCTATGTATAGTCTCCCCAGGATTCTGTATTCGGGAGTTCAGAGATGCCCGTGGGGTCACACTTCATGCACTTATCTCTTTAACGTTTACATAGCCTCTTCAAGTTGTTAAAAGCCACGTGTTAAGAAGTATTTTAGAAATATAAACCAAATATCTGAAGAATTTTCCAAAGGACACCAGCCCAACTTAGACTGGAGTGTTCTTGTCATATGCTTCATAGGCAAACTCTTCTCTATGAGCTCTGTCATTTAGCAGGCCAATAAAATCGATCTCCAGCTGGAATGGACCATCTACTTTATCTCCAATGGTGAATCCAAGGGTTCTAATCTAATTAAAAGACACATAAGGTAGAACAGTATTTATAACATTACAATCAAACTCTTTTGTATCTCCCACTTCTGTGTTTTACACACCATTCACAGCCATCTGCTTTAAACTGATACTTGTTCAAAATGCAGCAGCATTTCTTAATGCTTGAACACTTCACTACCCCATTTTCAATACAGACTCCAGTGGGAAATGACTCCACATTTGCCTTTCTACCACTGTGTTAATAAACCTTTGATTTAAAATGGCTCGAGCCTAAAGCAACACTCCTACTTACTTTCTTTCTTCATGGTTTGTGTACAGCCACTTTCATCACAATTGGGTTTCTAAACACATTCATGTAATTAAGGATGGAAGGGATCATTCTAGATTAAGTAATACAACATATACTCTGTGAAAACACTAAATCAGACATTTTAAAACTTAATTGTAAGTTGGCATGAAACTTAATTATTGAGTTTAATAGTAAGACAAGGTTCTTAGCCACTGTTTTCCAAATAGAATAATGTTCTTAAATATAAGAACAAATCTGTGTGACTCAGGCATGCTTTCTATTAGCCTGTGGCTTGCCCAAATGCCCTCTCAGCTCTCACATGTTAAAAAACACCTCCACTATTAACAGCTCAGTCGAGTCACCCGTGCAGGCCACCTCGAACTTGAGCTGCCCCAAAGCCCTGCTGAAAGTGCAGGTCTGAGTGCAATTTTAAGGACTGCTGTAAGCTTGGGAAAATAATACCTAGGATGTGTCAGATGAACAAATGTAGACTGAGTCTAAATATATATTGTAAATGTATACTAAATAAATATCAGAGCAAAGCTAGATAAATGCATTGACACTCCTCTGGATCATTCTAATGCTTTCAATGCTATCCCTTCCCCAGCAGCAAGCTCTACAAGCAGCCTGTTGGCTTTTGGAGCAGGGAGAGTTCTTAAAGCTCCTTTTTACCAAATCACATTGTTACAGATAATCTGCAGAAGTCACCTAAACTCTGCTCTGAAGAATCTATTCCTTTGCAAGCGTTAGACACATTGACTGTTTCCTGCCTTTCTTGTTCCTATTTAACCATTACTTTCTGCCTTTCCAGGTTCCTAGCAAAACATACATTAGTAACTTTAAGAGTTGGACTTGATGGTCCCTTCCAACTCTGCATACTGTGTGGCCAAGATGTTTTATTAAGATTTCTTAAACTGCCTTCACACTGCTTCCCTGATTTTTGGGTTTCTTTAAAATATGTTTGTAAAATTACACTGCAAGTGCATAATTTACTGTCAAATGCTACACATAAGATAACCATCAATAAAACGTCAGTGGAGGATGCTTAGATCAAGTACTGATTTATCCCTTTAACTCCTAGTAAATTTTTTAAAATTATTTTTATT